>CAUYPK010031437.1:0-29789 GCA_963574355.1 Loris lydekkerianus | reverse complement strand
TTCCCATATATGCAAGGTTTATATAAAAAAAGATTTAAAGAACATTTGTTTAATTGGTTTTTATAATAAAAGGATGCCGAATTTTGTCAGTTGTTTTTCCTGCATCTATTTTTAGGTTCATAAGGTATTTTTTTTTTTTTTTTTTTTTTTTTACTTCTGTTTATGTGGTGAATTACATTTATAGATACTCAATAAAACTATAGTAAATACAATTAAACTACACATCAAAAAAAAAAAATTCATCATGACCAGTTGGGGTTCATTTCAGGGATGCAAGGCTGATTCAAGATGGACTATAAAAATGTAGTCCACCAGGTCATTTTTTTCATGGGAAAAAAGGAAATAGTACATACTTTTTTGCCACATACATATGAATCTGAGGTTTTATGTGGAGACGTGAAACTTCCAGTAGGATAAATAAGAACCTGTGTAAATATTAACAGTAATTATGCTCATTATTCCTACATGCTGCCATTTTGCAGTTCTGTTTTCCACTGACCTTAAGATTTGTTTCATAAATTATATTAGAATACAAAGAGAACAGAAATGGGGAGGTGTTGTACTACTGATGATCAGTGAAAAGTATGTAGGCCTGTCTTGCATACATGTACCAAATCTTGGAGATGTTAGAAAATAAAACATCGAAAATGAACGTGGAACAAACACCGTGAGGAACTACTGGTAGAATGGCGACGGCTGATTCCATGAGGACAGGGTGGAAATAGCGGCCTGGTAGACAGGGCATGTGGTTACACATGCAAGCGGCTTAGATGGCTGTAGCCTTTCCTTCAGAGTGCATCGGACAAGTTCAGGCTGAGAGCTTTAGCCTGAAACCACCAGTGAAAGTATACGTGTATATGTGAAGAAAAGCCTTCTTCATCGTTTTGGTGAACATGGATTTGCTGGTGGAATGTAAATCTGGGGTTCTAGAATCTTCTTAAAGAATAACTCAAAAGAGCTTTCCTGTCACCTAATCTTTAGGTATTTGGTCTTGTTCTCTATACAGCTGGGCAGGTAAGGTGCTGACCAGATGCAGTGAGAGGATAGTAGCTAGCAGCAGAGCATACCCATGGGACAGGGCAGGTGTAGATGGGCTGCTGGCCCTCAGCACCACCAGAGACCCAAAACTGCAGGGATGGCTGTGCCCTTTCTGTTGTTGAGGATGGTGCCCTAAAGCATTTGGACATAGGTAGACAGAGAATTGAGTTAAATTTCAGCCTCAGGTGCACTAAGAGCTTAGGTGTGTGATCCCCTTTCCTATGTCCATTAACAGAAACACTTCATATGCAGCTGGTTCCCACATCACTCTCTAACAGCAGTTAGATTTGGTATTCACTCCATCAAGGAAAGGCCTTAGCACATTCTCTTCCCTTTACTGGATTCCGTCACTCTACTGACTTTTTTGCTACAGGTGCTGGAGTAGTTAGCCCAGTTACTAAGTCTTCCAGGAAAATTTCCTGACACTTGCCCCAGCCCAACTCCTTTGTATGCCCATAGTGCCCCGTGCTTACTGCTGTCACCTTGTGTTACAGTTTGCCTAATTGTCTCTCCTGGTAGATTCCATTCCTGGATGAAAGAGTTATATCTTCCTAGTATACCACTTGGTGCATAATGAGTGCACAAAAATAATATTTATTGAATGGGTGAAAAGATAGTCCTACTGTAGGAAAGTTAGTATTCAAAGCCAGAGTAAGACTCTGTGTGCACATAGAGGCAAGGGAAAAAATTAAACATGGTAAAGTTGACTTTAATTCAAATCCACCTGCCGAAATTCAGGAGCATTTCTTTAATTGGTTTTTGTCAGTACTCCCAGGTTGTTCCTTAATAGGATCAAGAGAGAGACTGTCAGGCTAGGTTTGGTAATATAGACTCGACAATGACAAATCTCCTGTGTGCCTCAGAACAATGTCTTACACATTAGCAATGCTGACAGATTGCTATAATTAGGAGTGTGTTTCTGAGAACCAAAGGTAGAGTTGTGTTTTTTCTCTAATTTGCTTATATTAAAATATGTACCATGTCTTCCCCCAAATTAGGATCGATTGAATTAATGCTGTTTAAGTATTATGCTTCATGTTAAGTAATTCCAGAATTATGGCTGAGTTGCTATTACTTTGTTGACACCCAGACTATAATATAAATAAATGTGGCCAGTTAATCACTTATTCTCCTTTCCTGTCAGTTGGATTCCAGGTTTTGTTCTGTTTGAATAATTTTGTTCTTAGAGAAGCTGCTAAGAGTCATAGAATGGTACCCTAGTGAGCAGAGTAAAATGAATTGGATGCTTTTTTATACAACTGGAAGTATTTATAATTTCAGGAAGAAGGTGAGTTGTTTCTCCCAAGTTATCCGGGGAGAAAATATTTTCTTCTCAGCTGCCCATCCATTTATAGTGAGGTTACTGAACTGCAGTGTTTTTATTGAGAACACTTAGGGTGGTCCATAGGAAACTTATCCAGAGGCAATGGTGATGAAAATTACTTCTAGAATGAGTTACCACGAACGCTCAGGTGATTGGGAAACAAATGTGTAAAGGTTTACGACAAGAATGTATTATATTTTAAAGTGGGTGGAGGTTTTTAACGTAGAAGAAGAATAGTGCAAGGGACCAGAAAGCTGTGTCTAGGCCCAGTTCTGTGCCCCGTCTTCGTGCACAGGTGCACGAAGGTGGGTGAATCACCTCTGCAGCTGATTTCACAGAGCAGCGTGAGCCTTGTTAAATGGCAATAGTGTGTGAAGAGACAAACAGGTGCTCTGCAGACATGGTCTTTTTTTCTTTGTTACAAATTACAAATTTGCTCATATTTGTATGATTTTTGTAAAATCTATTCTTTTCTGTGCTGTTCATAGGCTGATCCCGAAGATCTAATCAAGATGGTCACCAGACACGTAACTCGACATGGACACGAAGCCTGGCCTGAAGACCTTGTCTCGCTGACCACACAGTTACACTACTACAATGAGCGTCTCCTGGATTTCACTCAGGCTCAAGTCCTCCAGGGCCTTGGGAAGGGTGTGGATGTGCAGCGGTTTACCACAGATGACCAGTATAAAAGGGAAACTATCCTTGGTCTAGCAGAGTAAGGGATACCTTTGTCTTAAAAGGGGTGGACTTATACCTTCAGAATCAGTTCAAAAAAGAAAAGTAAAGGTATAGAGGATGGCTTTAAACTTCAGAAGAACAGGTTGAATTATCAGGAATATTATTCACAGTTCTTTGAAAATATACATCTCTGATTACCATGAACAGGGCTTTCTTCCACTTCATCAGTCTTTTGTGGAACATGTGTGTCTTCCTAAACAGATTAATAGATGCAGACATTTTGACTATTTAAAAATATTTTTCCTATGATTTTTAAATTATTATTTTAAAATAATGATTTTTAAGTTATAAAACTTTATTTTTTTAAAGAAATTTCTATTTTTAAGTTTCCCATGATTTTGATAGTTCTTTACCAAGATTATGACCTTTTTAGAGGTAATAGCATCTGGTCAGGGTTGGAAAGTGTGAAGCTTATGATAGAAATTTAAAAATAAATTGCCCTTTATTCCTGGCAAGAAATCTCACTTTGCAAAGTGCATTAAGTTTAATTTCTTCAGTATGTTAAAAATTAGACACAGGTGACTTAATAGCAGAAGAAAATTCAGAATTGCAGTTCATGGTACCTGGGCTTCTAGAGAGAGAAGCCAGCTGGCTTTACTAGTCTCTGCTGTCAGTGAGGCAACTGCTATTTTTTCCTTTTGCCCCTTATTCCTGTTAAGGGAAGAGCAGACCTTTGTGTGAGATGGAAATTCAGTTCAAGTCCCAGTTGGAAGAATTGTTTTCTAGGTATGGAATTTCCTTTAGTTTTAGTCTGGCTAAAACTAAAGGAAATTGCTTTTTCTTTTTGTAATTCAGATCAAAAGAGAAGTACTTACGTGTCAGAAGATGGGAAAGTGTGTTCCTTCGCAACAGTTTTTAATGGCACAATTTATTGGGTGCTTACCATGAGTAAGACACTGTGCAAGTTATTCTGTAAACTTTATTTTAGAGACATCTTTTAATCTTCAGAATTGACCATGTGAGATAAAATGATGCTCAGGCATGCTGAGTAACTGGCCTGCGTTTCTATAGGTAGTGAGGACAGCAGCTGTGAGTGTTACTTGGACGTGTCGCGTCTTCTCCGCAGCATCATGTGCCTTTCCCTATAATCGCTTCCATTCCCGCGGGACCAGCGGCATGCAATCCAGTGTAGGTTAAGAAACTAAACTGTACCCACATTTAATAGTTATTGCTCTCTCCTGCTAAATTACTTTAAAATAGCAAGGACTGTCTGGATTATGGTAGTGGTGTGTATTATTTTTTAGCACTATCATTTACATTCTTGAGAAAGTAACAAATGAGCCTTGGTACTGGCTGATAATTTTACATTAGCCTGGACTTCTTCCCTATTTGAAGATACCCAAGTTATCTTTAGATTAAGACAGAAGATAGAGGTCAAAAGAAAGATAGTAGGAATAACCTACTGGTCTCAATTAAGAAAGGAAACATGGAATATTTTTTTTTCCTACTCTATTCTCCTGGAGGCTCATAATTTCATAGAATCATTTAATGTCTAATTTTAAAGTGACCTAAGAGATTGTTTAGTCCAATCTCCTCACTCTTTGGGAAAGGAATCTAAAAACCAAAGAGCTTTGAAGAGTTTCTTAAGGTCACACAGTCAGTTGTTGAGCTTGAGTTTCTAACGGCCATGTCCAATGTTTTTGTTTGGGCATTTTGTAATTCTTGCTACCATGTACATGGCTTCTTAGAGGAGGGTTGTTATACAGAATACAAGTTTGTAGGCAAGGCATGTCAATTATAATTTACATTTTGCTAGAGCTTTTGTCCTTTATTTTCTTTTTTAAGTGTCCAACTAGCATATACTATTTGAAGTCTATCCTAGAGGACAAATATATGCTTTTGAAAAATATATAATAGATTCTTCCCTACAGTCTGTGGCTTAGAAAAATATACAGCAGTCTTTGAATGGCTTCTTTAAAGTGCCTCAATGTTTCTGCGGGTTTGCTGCTTTTGGAGATGGGATTTCAATGTTTTGGATACAAGATCCGTAAAGCCCTGCGTCCTCCTGTTTTCCAGCTCTCCTTTCACTTGTATACAATAGGATCATTCTTCATTATCTTATTCATTGTATCTCTATTTTAATGCCAGCTGTTTGCTATAAGGACATTGTATATCTCCTTTATTGTCTGTATGTCATAAATAAGACACGTACATTCTAGGGTTCAGGCAGGGTAGCTTTGAAGAGGGTATAACATTGTTTGAGTCCTTCCCACCTTTATCAAGTGATAGAAGATTTCAATACTTAGTGAGTGTGTCTCTGTGCCAAGCAATGTGCCAGATTCTCATAATAGAAAGGATAAGTTAGTAACAGACCCCATTCCCAGGGAATTCCCATTCCTCCATGTGAAGATAGGTACTCTGAAATTCCTTAGGAAGTAATTTCTGATTTAAACCAACTTAAACCATAGGCTGACAAACATAATCCTTGGCCTCTTTTTAATAGCCCATGACAAAAAATACTTTTTAAATTTTTAAAGGTTTCTGGAAAAGCAAACAAACAATAAATAAAAACAAGGTTTTGCCACAGACTATGTGGCAGTAAAGCCTGAAATATATACCATGTGGCCCTTCTTAGAAAATGTTTGCCGCCCCTTGGCTGATCAAGCACATAAATACCGTGGTTTCTTTAGCAAAGGAAAGACAGTCTTAGCAAGGCGCCTTAATAATAACAGGAATTTCATTTCTGCTTCTGTATGTTTTCCCAAACCAACTAAGAATCTGTCTTGCATTTCTCTACTTAGGGGAATAGGGATCTAGCAATACTCTTTCTAGGAATTGATGTGGCCATTTTCTTAGAATTCCTTATATGCCTGGAGATCATCAGATCTGGCAATGACTTTCCTGACTCTCCGTTGCCTGTAGAGGGGAGCGCAGGTCCCTTAGCGGCCTGAGGACCCTGCATTCCTCACTGTGACAGCCTTTCTCCTCCACCTCCTGTAGAGGGGGGCACAGGTCCCTTAGGGGCCTGAGGACCCCAAGTTCCTCGCTGTGACAGCCTTTCTCCTCCACCTCCTGTAGAGGTGGGCACAGGTCCCTATGCGGCCTGAGGACCCTGCATTGCTCCCTGTGACAGCCTTACTCCTCCACCTCCTGTAGAGGGGGGCGCAGGTCCCTTAGCGGCCTGAGGACCCTGAGTTCCTCGCTGTGACAGCATTACTCCTCCACCTCCTGTAGAGGGGGGCGCAGGTCCCTTAGCGGCCTGAGGACCCCGAGTTCCTCGCTGTGACAGCCTTTCTCCTCCACCTCCTGTAGAGGGGGCGCAGGTCCCTTAGCGGCCTGAGGACCCTGAGTTCCTCGCTGTGACAGCCTTTCTCCTCCACCTCCTGTAGAGGGGGCTCAGGTCCCTTAGCAGCCTGAGGACCCCGAGTTCCTCACTGTGACAGCCTTTCTCCTCCACCTCCTGTAGAGGGGGCTCAGGTCCCCTAGCAGCCTGAGGACCCCGAGTTCCTCGCTGTGACAGCCTTTCTCTTCCACCTCCTGTAGAGGGGGCGCAGGTCCCTTAGCAGCCTGAGGACCCTGCATTCCTCCTTGTGACAGCCTTTCTCCTCCACCTCCTGGACGCTCATCCGTGTCTTCTCCCCCTGGCCTGGCTTTGCTGAGTCAGCTCACTTTGGTCACTTTCTCCTCCATATTGGCACAGAGCTTTGTAGTCCTCTTTTAGCACTGTCACCACTGTATCTGTTTCTGGTTCACATGTCCTGTCTTCTACAAGGCTGTGAGCTTGTTGCTTTTTATGTCCTAAAGCAGCCTGCTCAGTACCTGGCATGGTATAGAAAACACTAATCATGCTTTCTGATACCTACCCACAGGATAATGATGCACTTTTTTTTTTTTTTTTTGTACTGTGGCCTCCAGAGTCCAGTTTAGTTTTTCACGTGCAGCACTAGTGGCATTTTGACTAAATGCTTCCTTGCTGTTGGGGCTTCCTGTGCACTGTGGCATGCTGGGCAGGCCCTGGCCCTGTCCCCTGCCCACTGGAGGCTGGTTGTCATCTCCTCCTTTCCCTACTTGTCACATGTCCCCTGGGAGACAGAATTTACCCCTGATGGAGAACCATTAGTTTAGATAAGTTCTTGGTAGATTACAAAGCAGTGAAAAAGGAACATTAAAATTCCTTTAAGAACTTCCCCCAACCCACTGTGAAGTGCTTTATTTAGGAGTGTAACTGACTGCACCCCACTCCACTGGAGAGCAGCCCTAATGAACATTTTCTTTCCCTTTCCTGGGTCTGACGAACGTTCCTGAAGAACCCTGGAGGAAAACGTCTATAGCATTGCTCTTTCTCTGGCACAGAGGTACAGTGTCTGCCGCTGGGAAGTTTTTATGACCCATTTGGAATTCCTGTTCACCGACAGTGGGTAAGCACACAATTCATGTGTATGCTTATTGCCATGCCTTTGTTTTCACAGAGTATTTTAGAAGGATCTTGAAGTTGTAAAATAGAATTGCAGTTTTCCTTTTCAGCTATGGTAGACTAGTATCTTGGTATAATCTCTCTTTGTACCTCTTTGATATACCAGTATTCTAACAATAGCCTTTTAGTTTTTGTTTTTTCAGTGATAACAGCCTTGGATTAGATATTTTAGTATTCAATTCATGTATGTGTTCAAAGTTTTTTCCTGAAAATTTATTACATGTTAGGTACGTACAGTGTTGACATTAGGGTTACAATGGTGAGCAAAAGCAGGGATCTTAGCTATCGTGGAACTCACAGTGGGAGAGAGAGAGCTGATAATTAGTTAGTGACAAAAGCAAATGTAAAATTAAAACTCTGACAAATGTTGTGTAATAGAGCCCAATTAGGGGGTTTGGCATAGTTAGGGAAGGCTTTTCTGAGGAAATAATTCATGACAAGAAACCTAAATCATGAGTCAGAATTAACTGTGCAAGAAGGGAACCATTTTCTAAGTAGAGAATAGGGTAAGTGCAAGAGCTCTTTGGTTAGGAACATGATAAGCCTGAGGGCTTGACAGGTGGACAGTGTTACCGAGGTCCAGGGAGACGGGTGGCAGATGACACGAGATGGGACTGGTGAGGCAGAGGAGCCAGGCTCCATAGCAAGACCACAGAGGCCCTAGCAAGAGCTTTTGACACCTTCCTAAGATTAACAGTAGGCTGTAAGGATTTTGGTGAACAAGAGGGTCATAATATGACCAGATATGCATTTTGGTAAGATCACTTTGACTACTGTTTTGAAAGATTTTAGGGAAGCCAGAATAGCCGTGTATAGACCAGTTAGAGAGTTAGTGTGGTAACAGACCCCATGACAGACGACCATTGCTTAGAGGAGGGATTTGAAAGTTCAGATATAAGGGTGAATGAAAAGGGAGATGTTAAGAATCATTACCAGATTCCTACTTGGCCCGCCTGTTTGATGGTGGTCATTGTTCAATGAGATGGGAACACTAGATGTGGTCAAGGAATTGTGAGAAGAAGGTGAAGAAAAGACAGGGAATGGGGGAATTACAGAAAAGATTGGGTCAGTGGTTGGGTCATATAGATCTAGGATTCAGAAGAGAAGATGGAGCTGGGGATGCTAACTTGGGAGTCACCTGCAAAGGGATGGTACATTTTGTGGATGTGCTTTGGGAAGGAACATGGAATGCAGAAAGGGAGAAAGACTTAAGACAGATCTTGAGGGCCTTCCACATTTAATGGTACAGGAAGAGCTGCTAGCAAAGGGAACAAAAAGAGAGCAGCAGGAGAAGTCGGAGGAAACACAGAGACATCTTGTTTTAGGTAAGCCGTGTGCTGAAAGGGTTTAAAGAAGGTGAGGGTGTATTGAATGGGGTCAAATCCTGCTGGTGGGTCAAGAAAGCCTTATAATTCCGCTCTTTACTTTGTATTACTTTGAAATTTTAACATCTGCATTTTAAGTATTTATCAAATTGCTACATGGGTGGTAGTGTTATCTGTAATAAACATTGTACAGAGTTCATCATTTTGAGGCACAATAATATGTTCAAATAAATGCTTCTTGTGATATGCATATTGGCATTTAAAAATATCCTGGCATTTTATTAAATATCTTCTTTCCTTTCCCTGAATGTTATATGAAAGGATGTCATGTCTGTACAAACAGGATGCTTCGTTGGTCTCTGCATGTATTATAAATTATCAGGCAATCGAGTAACGTGCAAGACTGTTGCTGGCATGTCATTACACCTGACAGAGGTGCGATTATGCAGATGCGCTGCAATTACAAAAGCAGGAAATCATTACCTCCTGGCATCATTACTTGAGAGTGGCAAAGCACTTAATATTGATTTAGCAAGTGGTGTTGGTTGCTCCCTGTTCTTTACTTAAAAGGCAGCAGTTTGTCTTACTATTTAATCAAACTTGGTAACATAGTTATTTGAAATCAGCCTTGTTAACACAATAAAAATTGCCCAGCATTTATTTGTTGAGTCAATGCCCCTGGGAAGGTAAGAGGTAGAATCACGAGAAAAAGAACATTCTTTCCCTAGGGTTTTGTCTTCACTATTCCTTTAAAATGTCATTTCCCCCCCATGAAGTGTATTTCCCTGTAAGTGCACATTCCCCCTCCTCCTGGTTGATTTTGAAGCTATTGCTGCAACAGCCCCTTTGCAGATAAGTGCAGGCAGAGACAGAGTCTGGCGAGGCAGCGATGCGTAGCAGATAAAGCGTGAGCCTTAGCATGGAAACAGCTGGATCAAGTCCTTCTGCGTTACTCCTGGCTGGGTGTCCTTGGACAAGATAATTTGTTTTTCTGAAGCTATTTTCCACAACTCTAAGTAAAGAGCAATAAATACTAAATTATTTACCAGTAAAATGTCTAATGTACAATACCTGACACGCAGTTAATTGGTGCTTCGTTAATGGCAGTTATTCCTGGAATTTCACTCCTGCCAGAAAGAGATCATTCTCATAAACACCCACACTTGAGTTGCTGGTCTCCTTTTTCCCCCTTATTTTCTTTCTTTCATTTTTTTCTTCTTACACTTTTAAACATCAATGATGGCTTTGAGTGGCTGTGAGTGCCTGGAGTCACTTCCAACTAGCAGACAGGGGCTCTCTCAGCCTCTTGGTTCTACTGGGGCATGTTCAGCCCCTGAGCTCAAGTCTGAGTCGTCCCTCACAGCAGACGTGCGGCTGTCTAGACACGCTGCTGTATTTTACAGCAAGCAGTAACTGCCAGCGTACATGGGGCCTCGTTACAACAACATGAGTTTTAGAGGCAGTTTGCATTTCAGGATCCAAATCTACTGCCACAGCCACCAACTGTGTCACTTTGAGCATGTTTCTTAATCCTCCTGAAGGACCGTTTTCTCAGTCAGGAGGACCATTATCTTCACTTTGGAAGATTGTAAAGATTAGAGAAAATCTGGGTAAAGTGAAGCTTCTACAATTATTTTCTGTTATTATTGCTATTCATTCATCTGATTCCATGAGTGTCTTTAAGTTTTGGACACGATCATTTTCAAATTCAAGCGACCATTCCAGCTAATATAAGAGTCCTGTATTTATTCATTAAATGTCATTGTTATATTATTATTATACTATCTTTGTATTCCATGCTTGGTTTAAGGTACTGAACAAGACAGCTACCTCCTTTCCATCACTGAGCTTATATGCTAACCCTCCCCTCACACTCACACTCGAAAACAGACCAAAAGTAAGTTGCAAGTTGTAGTAAATACCATAAAGGACCAGGTGCCATGGATTATGCCTATAATCCTAGCACTTTGGGATGCTGAGGTAGGAGGATTGCTTGAGGCCAGGAGTTGGAGACCAGTCTGGCCAACATAAGTGAGAGCCTGTCTTTACAAAAAATAAAGAACATTAGCCCAGTGTGGTAGTGTGTATCTGTAATCCCAGCTACTCAGGAGCCTGAGCCAGAAGGA
The DNA here is from genome assembly GCA_963574355.1 of Loris lydekkerianus. Classification (NCBI taxonomy): domain Eukaryota; kingdom Metazoa; phylum Chordata; class Mammalia; order Primates; family Lorisidae; genus Loris; species Loris lydekkerianus. The sequence goes on along the minus strand of CAUYPK010031437.1, from coordinate 18,821 downwards.
TTGTTTGAGCCCAAAAGTTTGAGATTGTGGGGAGTTGATACTGAGCCACTGTACTCCAACCTGAGTTACAATGTGAGACCCTGCCTCTAAAAAATAAACAAGTAACTAACTACACAGACACACAAACAAATGAGGTCTGACAATTAAATTCATGAACTCATCCTAGAAAAAGTGCTACATTGCTGAATATCAATACAGTCACCTTCAGAGGACTCCTCTTGAGAAACCATCCACTGATGTACCACTTAGTCCACCCTTCAAAACAATTTTTAGAACTTGTTTTCTGGAATGATCATCAAAGCTATTGTTGTCTGAGGTCTGACAACTGAGTTTGTGAACTTACCACACATTTATTTTGTTAGCACTGTACAAGCAACCCTGTAAGGTTTCATAACCTTGGTGTCAGTGTCTCAGGACTGTGTTCATGTTAAGGTGTGGCAGTGTCTTCTGAATGGCATTCATTATTGTTTAATGTTCTTGAGCACTATATGACAGTAGCTATGGTGGTCATTCCAGAGAAGGAGTTCCAAAATTGCCTTGAAGGGTAGGCTAAGTGCTGGCATCAGTGTGTAGCTTCCTAAGGGGACATCAAAGGTGCCTGGAGTGATACTCAGCAATGAAGTTTGTAGCACTTTTTCTAGGATGAGTTTGCAAACTTAATTATCAGACCTCATTATATAGAAAAAATTAGCTAGGCATGGGTGGCGTGCTCCTATAGTCCAGCTACTTCGGAGTCCAAGGGAGAAAGATCTTTTGAATCCCAGAGTCTGAAGTGGCAATAAGTTATGATACTGCCACTGTTCTCCAGCCTGGGCAACACAGTGAGAACAAGTCTGGAAAAAAAAAAAAAAATTTAAAGTCAGTGCACAAGTAGCAGATAGGGAAGACCTCCCAACCTCTCTTGGATGTGAAGAGAAAATAGGGCATCACTGAAGAATGGGGGAAAGAGTGTTCTAGGTAGATAAATAGAAAGGTAGGAAGGTTCTTGGTGTTTTCAAGTAAAATAAAGGAAAACCATTGTGGCTGGAACAGAGTCAGCAAAGAAGAGCTAAATAGGGGTCAGACTTGGTGACACTTTGCATCTTCAAATTTGTTGTTTAAATAAGAAGGCAACATATCCTGCACTTTGATTTAATGCAGTACCTGCTTTTTGGTCACTCAGGTGGTTACCCACGTGATTTTTCTTGGGTTGCAAATATCCTGACACCTCTTCTGTCTTGGTTAGTTTAGTGTTGTCTCTTTCAGACACACGGGTCGGGTTGGGTCCCTGGTCATAGGGACTCTGAATGTGCTGCACTGTTTGTCAAATTCATATTTCCTGGTAGAATTCTTTTGGTCTCAGAGGCAAGAATGAATAAGAGTAAGATACATCTGTGGTGAGTCGAGTAAACTATGATGCATCTACCTTTTTCTGAATGGAAACGGAAGATACATAGAATTTTTGCCTGAAAGTTGGTGATGTTGACAAAGTTGAGCTGGATTGGTCTGATGTGGTTAAAAAATTATAGTCTTAAAAAATGAAAAAAACTAATTATTACCCATTACCAAAATGGAAGTGACTCCTTTCATGTATCTTTAACCTTCATTTCCATGTTGTGATCTTCAACACTATTTTTCCCCTAATAGTCCAAAGCTCTTCCCGGTGGCACAAAATATAAACAAGAAGAGGCATTTTGGCCTTTTTGTATCCAGTGGAAAACGCTCAGGCTTTCAGTTGTCTAAGTGTTTCAGGCTATGGCTCTGTGGCCTTCCTATATATTATGTATTCTTTCTTTTTTTTTTTAGACATAGCCTCAAGCTGTTGCCCTGGGTAGAGTACTGTGGCATCACAGCTCACAGCAACCTCCAACTCCTGGGCTGAAGTGATTCGATTCTCTTGCCTCTGCCTCCCAAGCAGCTGGGACTACAGATGCCACAACTCCTGGCTATTATTTTTTTTATTTTATTTTATTTTTTTGGTTGCAGCCATCATTGTTGTTTGGCGGGCCCAGGATGGTTTTGAACCCACCAGCTCAGGTGTATGTGGCTGGCACCTTAACTGCTTGAGCCATGGTGTTGAGCCATGTATTCTTGATAGATAACTTGTTTTGTCTCTCTCGGGCTAAGTATTCTCCTCTGAAAAATGGTGATTTTCAGTTCATTTTGCAGAACTAATGTAAGACTAAGTGGATATATACAAAATACTTAATATGTAGTAGGTACTTAGAACAATGTAGCTGTAATTTTTAATTCTGGAAACAAGACTTAGTGAACCCGTCTCATGGTGACTGTTAGCCTAAGATTGAATATCTGATTTTTGAACAGTTATTTTTCAAGTCAATGGTGATATTAATTATAAGATATACAATTTGTAACAATTAGATGCTATAGTGCTTAGCACATAATTAGTGTTCAATAAATGATGTCTATTACTATTTCTATGCTATGGTGTTTCTTAAAAGAAACTACAACACGTTTTTTGTTAGAGAAGTAGTAATATCAGACTATATGAGCCAGTCAGAATTGACATTGTATGGAAAATTGAAAGGGTTAAGGTAATAAGGGTATTTTTATGGAGGAACCAAAGTTGTTCACAGGGCCGTCAACATCATCATTGTGTTCAGATCACTCACCAAGTAGCGGTATGACAACAAATAGATACCGAGATACTTGATACTGATTTTCTCTTCAACTATCTGGATAATATTGAAAAATTAGTTAAATTGTTTCTGAGTTTGTGGAACCACTTGACCAAAATGTTGGCAGAATTGAAAAATGCCATGATAATTTTGACTACATTCTCCCTGAGTAATCATATGTTGAGCTATCAGGCTGCATTACAGATCAGGTCTGCCATGTCAAACTCATTCTGAGGCACTTGTGTAGTAAGTATCTTGGACTGATTTCCTATAGCAGGAGTGTGATTACAATTTGGAAGGTAGACTTGGTGATGGCGCTCATTTGAATTCATACATCTTCATGCTTTTAGGGTCAATCTATGGGGAAAATGCTTACAAGCTACTGCATCTGACCTGTGCCCAACATAGAATTTTGGTATGAAAATACCTGCTTTATTGAATAGTAGCAGAAAGCTGAAGCTGAAAGGCCCAACTTGGAATTCTGTGATTTTTGTTTAAGCCTTAGTTTCCTTCAGAAAATTAAAGTAATATGTTCTTCCACAGAGGGTTATTATGAGAACTGTGTGGGGTGACAGATTGTCTGTGCTTTCTAGTTCTGTCATCCCCTCTGCTCTCTCTCCAGCCTTCCCCAGAAGCCTTCTTTCCTCTCCTCCCTTCCTTCATTCCTCCTCCTCCTAAGTATTCCTTTCAGTCAGCTATTTATATTATCATTTATATTTATTAGCATTTATATTATCATTCAGTTCCAGGCTAAGTAAAGAAAAATGTATCTAAATAAATTTGTTTTCTTATACAAACACAAAGTCTTTCAATATGTGGTATTTTTGCATTACATTTTTGGATGATTGACAACTTGAATCCATTACAGATCACCTTAATCGTGGGATTAGTACTAATAATTTATTCCTTGTGCATTGAGTACAACTAATGCTAGCTTCTCCCTATAATTAATGTCTGAAAGTTAAATATGCACTATAGATATAAGCTGCTTTATAGCTGAAAGTCCGTTCAGGAAAAAGCACTTAAACAGGTTTTAAGGGTATCATTAACTTGATTAGTGAAAAGTCCTCAATGTTTCTGTGGTATTTCATTTTACTCTCTTGAATGTGAGTTCTTTGAAATTGTTTTCTAGGCAGTTATTTCATTTCTTCCACCAAAGAGAAGATAACAGTTTCTTTCAGTGGAAACTATTAACATAGATTATTGATTACTGGCATCTATAAAAGATCTTAGCACATTGTAATTTACTGAAAAGGAAGTTTTGGTGTTTATCATGTGTCAGTAAAGGTATTCCAGTATCTGCCGTGACAAGATAATTAGGTAAAATTGCTTATCAGGCCAATTGAATTGTAGGTACAGAAGAATAAGTGGGTGGGCACCGGGAAAAGGATTGTTGATTTTGAGAGACTATGTTCAGAATCAGGTCAAACACAGATGTACTAAAACTGTTATGATTGAGTCACCGTCCATTTGGTAGATGGTCTATCTCAAATACTCCGTTTCTCAGGTGCTAGGAATGGAGTATGACAGGACAACTCTTTCAGATTATTGCTGCTAGGAGAGAGAACTCATTTCTTACAGAAATGAATTACAGAAAGAATTCTGTATTTGATGTGTTTCTTCTTGTGGGTTCTTCACCTTCATGAATTGATGGCTGCTTTGTGATGTTCTGAACAGGCACACACCTGCTCCTGGACAAGTCACGTAACCTATCTTGGGGGCAGCTGTAATTTACCTAGCAAGTAATCAATACAGCGAATGCAGTTTTGTTTTCCCTCTTCCATGTGGCACATTGTTCTGCCTGCAAATCTTTGTCAGTAAGAATCATCTTAATAGACTGATATGGTTTCTTATTTGTTGCTTTGTTATGTTGTTTAACTTGGCAAATTATGAAGGGACATCAAAAATCCCCGATTCACCGTCCTATACCACTGTGCATACAATATCTTTCAGGGACAACTTCACACACTTTGAATAGTGATTGCATCAAGACTCCTTTCTGACCAGCCAGCCATTATACTCACTGTTCTTGTATGAGCCTTGTGCTTTCTTGTCTTGATACTTCTGTTCACTCGATTTCTGCTGTTTTTGCCTTCCACAATGCCAATCTCAAGTACTTTTTTCATTGAGGTTGCCATCATCATTGATTCCTTCCTCCTCCCCAGTCATAGCTTTTAGTGATCCTATTCTTAACTGGACTATAATTGTGTACCCTTTGTCAACCAATGCCATTGTTTTACATCAAGTGTTTATAACTCGACTGGGTTTTCAAGCCTGCATGAAAGCTCCATGCTGGAACAGCTCTTCATATCCTCCCCAGTGCGGAACGCAGTGTCTATGCACAGGGAGGCATCGTTTGCTCATTCACTGTCCATTTGGCATTCATAAGACACATTGGATATTGGCTATTTCCTTTGTATTATATACTGGTCTTCTGTTTTGAAAAACTAAAGATAAAGAAGATGTGATATGATCTACGCCTTTAAGCAGAACCCAGTCTACTAAGAGAAACAGACAAAGTAATAAATCATTAAAATATGTTCTGAGCACCATAATGGAAGGATATTCAGCTTGTACCAGCAGCACAAATGTGTCCGCCAGGGAAACATTTATAGACATATTGATAGAGATATTTTTTTATAAATTTTTGAACTGTGTCTTAATAGAAAAATAAGATTTTTCTTGAAGCAAAAATTATTTACTATTTTGACTTTGAGGATTATCCCATAATCCCAAGTATTATCACATTCTCATAAAAGTTTTAAAACAAAATTGATAATAACTTTATCTACATAAACCAAAAACATATGTCTTTTGGCACTTTCTAGAAGTAGTAATTTCAATAAACACAGCATCACATTTCAAAGTAGTTGCTTTAAAATCATATGAAAGCTAACTTTGATGCTGCCAGAGGTCTCATGTACTGCCTTCAGATACTTCCATCAGCTACTTCTGAGAAGCCTAGAAGCTGGGCATTTCTGTTATTGTGGAGGGCACCTGAAGGGCTCTTAAATTAGAGAGTAGGAAACTCATCCTTACACAGGATTGAGATTACACTAGACATGGGGTCTGGTCCAGGGAGAAACACAAGACCAGAATTAACTTCCTCCTCCTTTGAAAACACGCAAACCTATCCACCAAATAAAAATGCATGAAATCTTTTTCTCAATGTTAACCGTAGTTGACTTTTAATTTTAAAATTATATTACAAAGATATTTAAGATAGGGTGAAAATATTAAGGTATATGTTTTATTCAAGTTGCATTGGTACAGATAATTCAAGTAAAAGTACAATTATCTTTTTTCCCCTATTTTAATTTTATTTGAACACAGTATATAATTTTATTAAATATCAATTCAAGATTCTTTGATATAGAACTTATGTCTAAAAGTTTGAGGGTTTTTATTTCTCCTCAGCATTTCCTGAATTTCTAAAATAATATAGCTGTTTATATTTTTTGTAAAGAAGCAGAGATTTTAAATTTTTCTTGTGATGTGAATGAATGGTTTGTGATGACAGTTGATAGATCTGGGTTTATTTCCTAGCTAGGATCTTTGATCAGCTCTCCCAAGTGCAGAAATGTGAAGTAATGCCTACCTCACAGCATTGTTGTTGATCCTACACGAGAGAACATGGAAATCGATGAAAGCTGACTGGGTATCAGTGGTTTACTACATTTGATAGACAAGAAGAGGCTCAGCGCCTGTAGCTCAAGCAGCTAAGGCTCCAGCCACATACACCAGAGCTGGCGGGTTCGAATCCAGCCCGGGCCTGCCAAACAACAATGACAGCTACAACCAAAAAATAGCCAGGCATTGTGGTGGACACCTGTAGTCCCAGCTGCTTGGGAGGCTGAGGCAAGAAAATCACTTGAGCCCAGGAGTTGAAGGTTGCTGTGAGCTGTGATGCCACAGCACTCTACCCAGGGTGACAGCTTGAGGCTCTGTCTAAAAAAGAAAAAGACAAGAAGAAGGGATCTAGAAAAGAAGTAGTGTATCTTCCTGAGTTTTTTTTTTTTTTTTTAACATTTTGTTTAATAAAGGAACTAAATCTTTTTTTTTTTTTTCCCTTCTTCCTCACCACTGGGAAGTGGTAGAAATGGAATCAAACCTTAACACAGTTTCTTTGGCTCTTAATTTCAGTTTGTCTACAGTGGAAATTGAAAATCGAGCCCAAGCCCTTCATCTCTTTGAGACTTTGAAGACTGATCCTGAAGCCTTTCACAAGCACATGGTCAAGTATATTTACCCTACTATTGGTGGCTTTGACCATGAAAGGCTGCTGTATTATTTCACTCTTCTGGAGAACTGTGGTTGTGCAGATTTGGGAAAATATGCCATTAAACCAGAAACCCACATTCGCCTGCTGAAGAAATTTAAGGTAGTTGCACCAGGTAGGATGATTCTTTCCCTACTTAAACTCATTTTTTTAAATTAAAGCTAAGGATTAATTTTCTGCATATAGTCTTGTGTATGCATTATAGTAGGCAAAGCTCTGAAACTACAAAATTTTTAAGCTAATTGATTTAGTTATTATATTTCAAACTCTTTCACTTATGATTGAACAAATAAAATATCAAAAAAAGTATAAAACCTATTGAAAGTCACATAGTTAATTATGGTAGACCTGGTACTAAAATCCAATGTTTTGGACTACTGCTCTAGGGATTTTTTTGTTTTGTTTTGTCTACTTCTATAGGTTATATTTGATATTTATAAATGGCAAGGCTGAGGCACTTTACAATAGGCAATTCAGTAGAATTTCACTTTATTAGAGCCTATATGTTTAAAATATGCATGGTACACTTAAAAGCCTTTGAATCTGTGATAAATTGTGGAACTCTTTAGAATGGTATCTTTATGCTCGGAGCTAAGAAATTAAAAACCTTAATACCTTGAAAATGTGCATGATGCTTTATAATTTGTAAAGCACATTCAAATCTATATTTATTTGAAATTTATGGCAATTGAGAAAGGTTTTTTTAGTTCATCAGTTGTTTATGGAATAATAAAATTAGACATTGGCCTGGACACAGAGGATAAGGACAAAGATTCAATCCTTGCCTTCAAGTAACTCATGAAATGCCAAATTAATAACAAAAGAACATAATGAATTCACTAGAGGGAAAAGCATAGGTGTTGTGGGGAATCGAAGGGACCTGGATACATTTCTGTCCCCAGTGTACACTGAGGAAATGAAGGCACACAAGTTGAATGATCTGTCCAGCATCACGCAGCTGATTTAGTTTGAGGCTGGGACCAGAACTCAGATCTGCTGACCTATCTAACTGAAGACCTAAACCCACTTTAGGTAAATTGGTTGGTAGATCTTTTCATTCAGCCATGCAGAGGGTGGTGTGTATGCAAGAAAGCTCCTGTATGTTTATTGTGGCATGTACTGCCTGCGTACTTTCTTTTTGCTTTTCTTTGTAATAGGTCTTAATTACAAAAAGCTGACAGATGAAAATATGAGCCCTCTTGAAGCACTGGAGCCAATCCTTTCAAGTCAAAATATCTTATCTATTTCCAAACTTGTTCCCAAAATCCCTGAAAAGGATGGACAGATGCTTTCCCCAAGCTCTCTCTACACCATCTGGTTACAGAAGTTGTTCTGGACTGGAGACCCTCACCTCATTAAACAAGTCCCAGAGTCTTCCTCGGAGTGGCTTCATGCCTATGATGTCTGCATGAAGTACTTTGATCGCCTCCGCCTGGGTGACCTCATCACTGTGGTAGATGCAATTACATTTTCTCCAAAAGCAGTGACTAAGGTAACCATAAAAATAGTTGAAAGTGGATTGAGTGCTTTGGAAGAAATGAAAATTACTCATACATTTTGTAGATTTTATTTTTATTTCCTTTCTTGAAATGCAAAATAATTACGTGTTGGCTTTTTTTTTTTTTTTTTTTTTGCAAAGCATGAGATGTTTTAATTAGGAAATAATTTTCTTCTATTATAGATGTACACTATTCTAAATTAGAATAATTCAGGTGTACATTTACATGTACATTTTGTGCATGTTGCAGTTCTTATAAGGTGTCATTTTATAGTAAATACATATCCTTTTCTTCCCAATGAGGAGGCTTCAGTGCCCAGCCCAGATTACTTGCATTCAGAACCTAGACTAACAACTTAGCTATGGCTACATGGAATCCATAAAAAATTTCATATGAATATCATGCAGTACACGAGTTGGTGGTGGAATTATGCCCATGTCCAAGCCCTTTGACTGCCTCCTCCTGCCTACTCTGCATCCCTCAGTGATGTGTAGTTTCACTCAGAATAGATAATGTGGGTTCTCTTGCCCTCTCACCTGGATAGTACTGCTAAACAAATGTAAATTTCTCACTGCTTGGACCTTGGGCGCATCATCCCTTCTGGAAAATCTCCCAGCCTCTGGTCTCACCTGCTGAACTCTGTTGCCTTTGGAGCACCCTTTTTTTGTCTTCTCTTGCCTGTCTTTGCTGTTGCCTTCTCCTTCCCCCTGGTCAGTAAATCTGCCCAGTACCCCATCCCACATGTCTTTATTATAGTTGATCTTATCCTGGAAGTAGAATGTGAAGGCTAAGAATTGCAAATCACTCATTTGGAGGTTAGCACAGGGAGATTTAAACATGTGTGCAGAATGCTGCTAGTTTTAACCAACTTGCCAGAAAAATAGCTGTGGATAACCAAGGACGACTTTATTTTCTTTTTATTGCAACCCAAAATAATTTAGTTAACAAGTTGGTTTTAAATTTCATAAACAGTTCTATAAAAAAAAAAAGATAATTTTTGTTCCTTTTAAAGAGGGGAAAAAAGGAGGATTTTAAAGGAAAACAACACAATGTATTTGAAAAGATCACGTTTGGAGTTGTATAAACCTGGCTTTAAACTCTGAACCTACCACTTATGAGCTATGTGGTTGATCCTCAGGAATCTATGTTATATTTTTACTCATGGCTGAGTAATCTGTGAAACAGATAATATTACAGTTCTGATTTTACAGACAAGGAAACTGTGGTGCAGCCAAGTTAAGTTAGTAGTAGAGAACCCACAATTTAAACTGAAGGAGACTTAATCTGAGGCATTTTCTTGTACTGTCTCTAAAACGTCAGAGAACAAGGAGCTAGATCCAAAGGACCTGGGGCTATTCTAGAAACTGTGAGAGAGCCTTGAAACCAGTCCACAAGGAGCAGCCTTTCCTGGGATGTGTTCAGAGCATGGCCAAGTGTGAATGAGAAAGACCCAGCAGGAACCTGGTAAAGGGAGTGAACCAAGCAGGGAGTAAAAAATGCAAGAGAATAGCTAGAACCGGGACCAGTGACCAAAAGGGACTGAACCACGTAGGGAGTATGAAATGCCAGAGAACAGCTGGAGCCGGGACTAGTGAATAAAAGGGATTGAACCAAGCAGGGAGTATGAAATGCAAGAGAACAGCTGAAGCCGGGACCAGTGACCAAAAGGGACTGAACCAAGCAGGGAGTATGAAATTGCAGAGAACAGCTGGAGCCTGGACCTGTAACCAGAAAGGACTGAACCAAGCAGGGAGTATGAAATGCAAGAGAACAGCTGGAGCCGGGACCAGTGACCAGAAAGGACTGAACCACACAGGGAGTATGAAATGCCAGAGAACAGCTGGAGCCGGGACCAGTGACTAGAAGGGACTGAACCACACAGGGAGTATGAAATGCCAGAGAACAGCTGGAGCCGGGACCAGTGACCAGAAGGGACTGAACCACACAGGGAGTATGAAATGCCAGAGAACAGCTGGAGCTGGGACCAGTGACCAGAAGGGACTGAACCACACAGGGAGTATGAAATGCCAGAGAACAGCTATAGCCAGGACCAGTGACCAGAAGGAACTGAACCACGCAGGGAGTATGAAATGCAAGAGAACAGCTGGAGCCAGGACCAGTGACCAGAAGGGACTGAACCACATAGGGAGTATGAAATGCCAGAGAACAGCTGGAACTGGGACCAGTGACCAGAAGGGACTGAACCACACAGGGAGTATGAAATGCCAGAGAACAGCGGGAGCCAGGCCAGTGACCAGAGGGACTGAATTACGCAGGGAATATGAAATGCCAGAGAACAGCTGGAGCCAGGACCAGTGACCAGAAGGGACTGAACCACACAGAAAGTATGAAATGCCAGAGAATAGCTGGAGCCAGGACCAGTGACCAGAGGGACTGAACCAAGCAGGGAGTATGAAATGCAAGAGAACAGCTGGAGCTGGGACTAGTGATCCGAAGGGACTGAACCAAGCAGGGAGTATGAAAAGCCTGAGAACAGCTGGAGCCGGGACCAGGACCAGAAGGGACTGAACCCGCAGGGAGTATGAAATGCCAGAGAACAGCTGGAGCGAGGACCAGTGACCAGAAGTGACTGAACCACACAGGGAGTATGAAATGCCAGAGAACAGCTGGAGCCGGGACAAGTGACCAAGTGACCAGAAGGGACTGAACCACGCAGGGAGTATGAAGTGCCAGAGAACAGCTGGAGCTGGGACTAGTGTCCAGAAGGGACTGAACCACGCAGGGAGTATGAAATGCAAGAGAACAGCTGGAGCCGGGACCAGTGACCAGAAAGGACTGAACCACACAGGGAGTATGAAATGCCAGAGAATAGCTGGAGACGGGACCAGTGACCAAGTGACCAGAAGGGACTGAACCACACAGGGAGTATGAAGTGCCAGAGAACAGCTGGAGCCGGGACTTGTGACCAGAAGGGACTGAACCACATAGGGAGTATGAAATGCCAGAGAACAGCTGGAGCCGGGACCAGTGACCCGAAAGGACTGTACCAAGCAGGGAGTATGAAATGCCAGAGAACAGCTGGAGCCGGGACCAGTGACCAGAAGGGACTGAACCACATAGGGAGTATGAAACGCCAGAGAATAGCTGGAGCCGGGACCAGTGACCCAGCTGAGGGGGCCAGATGAGCTCACAGATCAGGAAAAGAAGTGAAGTCTCTGTGCCATGACAGTCTCCTATCCCCACCCTGAGGCTGAAAGAGATTTTACATATTTTATGTGAGGGCAGGAAAGCTGCCGAGGTCAGCCAAGGCTCTGTGCTAATTATGAGCCTGTATATGAAGGTGACAGACACTTTAGACTTTCCAACAGCAATTATTTATTCATGTTTAAACTTAGGAGTGGAATGTAGAGTTCACTCAAGAATCTTAGCTGTTATTCATGGTGTTTTAAGTGAGACAATTTTAAATTATAGCACATTTTCATCACTTTAGTTCCTTAATGTTATACATCTGAGATGCCCACCAGCTGTCTGAAAATGTATGGCACAATTTTTTGTGCACATATGTGTGTATTTTTCTGATTAAGAGATGCACAGCTGCACAGCTGCACAGTCCCAGTAAACTTTCACTCACTGCATTGCTTTCTCTTAGCTCAGATGGTATAATCCAAGCATAGACATTTCTTTATTATAAACTGTTGCCAGGAGGTGGTTTTCTCTGGAGTCAGGTAAGTTATAGAGAGGTATGCCAGATACATTTAAAATTAACTTTACATTGTTAGTTTAGTCACAGTATTTTTTTATTAATTAGCAAGCTTTTATTATCTGTTTAGAGAGGAAAAGTATAAAGGTTAGATAAACTGCACGTTTGAACCACATGATGCTGTCCTATACATATATACAGAGAGAGAGAGAGCATAAAAATCAAAATGAAACACAACCTGCGTATGTCAGCAGACGCATTTGGAAGAGGAAATGCAGCTGGATTTGCCCCAATTTGCAAAACACCAGATGTTTCCACAGCTTGTACATGATGTTAGAAATGTAAAATAAGTGTGTACTATTCATACACAGTATGCAGTTTTCAAATGTGTGCCCACATTTAATTCACAACCAAATTTTTAGAAGGATTTGGTAAGCTGATTCTAGAGTACATAAGAACAATAAGCAATTGTCTAATAAGATATTAGAATTCAGAGAAGAATATTCTCAAAACATGAATTCAGCACCCAATCCATTGGTAAAATATACATAGAAGGCCCTTTGTCTTCATGATAACAGTCATTCACTTGCCATTTGCATTAGCAGAATTCTTAGACATTCTGGGGAAAATATTCACAGAATGGCACTGTGTCATGTAGGCATAGAGTAAATTTGTGACATTTGAGGTGATTAATATGCAGAAGGGGAAAGGCTACAAATACTTAAAGTACCTTTATACCAAATTTAAATTGCTTTGTTTTTGTTGCATCAGAATAGAATTGCTGTACTATTGCTTGTCAATTCAGCAATGAGAAACATTTTCATAGAAGGGGCAGGGAACAAGTTAGTGGATTAGAAATTCAGGAAAATAGTAAAAGAAGCTGGAAAGCACTGTTTCTTGGCTCAGACATGATGTGGTTGGATGAGGGGGAACACAGATGTATGCTCAGCCTTCGTATTTTCTGCTTTCGATTTGTTCTCAGTTGTAATAGCTATGTCTGTAGATACAATGTGGAAAATACTCCTCTCACTTATGAAATGCTACCAGGAAGTTTGCTGGGGTCCTTCTTTTAAAGCCTTCTTTATGTCTAGCAGAGCATAGTGGTGCTTTGGGAGGCTGAGGCAGTGGTGCTTTGGGAGGCTTGAGCCCAGGGGTTTGAGGGTTCTGTGAACTGTGATGAAGCTACTGTAGTCTAGCCCAAGTGATAGAGCAAGACTTTGCCTCCACAACCTCCCCCCCCCCAAAAAAAAAAACCCTAATCTAAAGCAGGTAAGCATAGAATTTTAAAATACCTTCTAGTACCTTGCTAGATGTTTCTCATCCAAAAAGTGCGGAATTTACTACTCCCCTCCTGACCAATTCCACATGTACTCACCGTTCTCCCACAGTTTGTGACTCTTTACCACCATAAACTGCTGTTTGTATTGGGAGCTTGTTGTCTCCTTTGTGTTGGAGCAGAAAAATTGTTGAGGACCTTTTATCTAGTCTGTCCTCTGATCTTCAAATATCATTTCTATTAATGATTAAGCCACTCTTCTTGCTTGATTGCCGACTTATTTAATAAAAGCCCTCTTTCCTTTGCCTTCTTTTAATCTCGACTATTTGGTTCTGCCTTTTAGAGCTATAGAAACAGCCTAAAAACCATCTCTCTTTTATATTAGTACTGTTTACATTCTCAACATAAGCTACTGTTTACTCTCTTATCCTATTACCCAGACTGTTTGGTGTAAAAATCTAAAAGAATAAATTAATCTTTAAAAACATTATTTAATATAAAAATAAAATTTATATCATAAGGTTAAGGCTTGATCAAAAGGGTGCATGGTAACTATAACTTCAGGATCACTACACTGCTGATATAATCTTTTAACTAAGGATAGCACTGTATCTTTTATCAAAATGAGTAATTGCTGCCTGAAACCTAAGTAAAAATGTTTAGATAGTGTGTGTCACCTAATTGCATGGCATGATAAGTGACTTTCTGATGCATACAAATGTATTTTATGTAGACTCAGATTGAATCACAAAGCATTTAGGTGTTAGCTGTGTGTCATGTATTAGTTGCCATAGGATACATCAAACTATGAAACGCTTGCGAGTAAGAGACTTAAAATGATGGTTTTATTTATAGTAAAATAATATTTAAGAAATTGTAAAAATTATTATGATTGCAAAGTACATTCCCCATGAAATTGGAAATATTTTAAGAGTGAGTATGATGCCTTTTTTCTCTAATTCCCCATTTTCTAGTACAGTAAAAAGTAGATATTCCTTAAATGGTTGTTCACATAATATCATCGCAGATTGGTGTTTCTCAAAACTTTTGACCTTAGGATGCCTTAACATTCTTCACTTGATCTTAGCCAAAAGGCCAAGAAGTGGTAGGATACCTTAAAATTCTTAAAAATTATTGAGGACCCTCAAGAGTTTTTATGTTGGTTATATTCATTGATATTTATCATATGGTACGTTAAAGAATAGAATTTTTTAAAATACTTACTAATTCATTTAAAACTACCAACAAAAGATCCTTTATAGATCGACATGAATAGCATATTTTAATGAAAACCAACTATGTTTTCAGGGCAAAAAATAATGCAGTCCTATAACTTTGTGTATTGGGCTTAATGTAACCCATGGATTCTGATATTTGTTTCTGTTTTCAGTATGGTAGTGTTTTTTTTTTTTTTTTTTTTTTTAAGTATATGAAGAAAAGCCAGCCATACACAGGTAGGAGATTAGAAAGGGAAGTTGTATGTTAATAGCCTGTAATTCTTCTTTGCTGCTACACTGAAACCCAATATATGAAATATTCTTAAAGACTAGTTGCAGTGTGGAATCTGAAACCCTATTATTGAACTTTTTGTACCTATTGCATTAAAACCACTGGTCTAAATTGCACTTTGAATGGAGCAGGTATAATTTTATAATATTCTCACATTAGGCATTTGGAGGTATTGATTCACTGAGTTATACAGATCATACAAATGTTGACACATCATACCGCATAATATCAAAAAATCCCAGGCATTAGCATGAGCATCTTCTCATCAAGCAAGTCTTTAGGTATTAGGAGGTGGTCATCCTTATAGTAATGGATGTAAGTTTTCCAAAATTATAATTTGAAAGTTCAAATTTTATATCATTGGAAACAAATACTAAGTATCCTACGGTTTTTCTTAAAGTGACACCTCACTTTCTTCACTTTGTAGAAAATATCTGGCAGTTATCCAACTCTGAATAACATAGTTTGTCTATCAGTTGTTCTTCTAAACAAAAATGGTATTAGAAAATAGGCATAGAAGAGACATTTCTTAAACTGATAGAGGCCATTTACAGCAAACCCACAGCCAATATCATATTGAATGGTGTAAAATTGAAAACATTTCCATTCAGATCAGAAACAAGGCAAGGATTCCCACTGTCTCAGAACTGCTATTTGATATAGTAATGGAAGTCTTAGCCATGGCAATCAGGCAAGAGAAGGCGATCAAGGGTATCCAAATAGGGTCAGTGGAGATCAAACTCCCCCTCTTCACAGATAATATGATCCTATACCTTGAAAATCCCAGGGGCTCAACTTCAAAACTCTTAGAAGTGATCAAGGATTACAGCAGCATCTCAGGATACAGAATCAATACTTACAAGTCAGTAGCTTTTATATATGCCAACAATACTCAAGGTGAAAAAACAACCAAGGACTCTATTCCCTTTACAATAGTGCCAAAGAAGATGAAATACCTGGGAATGTACCTAACAAAGGACATTAAAAATCTCTATAAAGAGAACTATGAAACTCTGAGAAAAGAAATAGCTGAAGATATTAACAAATGGAAAAACATACCATGCTCATGGCTGGGAAGAATCAACATTGCTAAAATATCTATACTACCCAAGGCAATCTACAGATTTAATGCAATCCCTATTAAAGCACCATTGTCATACTTTAAAGAGCTTGAAAAAATAGTTCTTCCTTTTATATGGAATCAGAAAAAATCTTGAATAGCAAATACATTTCTCAGAAATAAAAACAAATCAGGAGGTATCACATTATCAGACTTCACTATAAAATCTATAGTGATTAAAACATGGTACTGGCACAACAACAGAACAGTAGATTTATGGAACAGAATATAGAACCAAGAGATGAATCCAGTTACTTATCATCATTTGATCTTTGACAAGCCTATTAAAAATATTCAGTCGGGGAAAGATTCCCTATTTAACAAATGGTGAACTGGCTGGCAACCTATAGAAGACTGAAACTGAATCCCCACCTTTCACCATTAACAAAAATTTGATTCTCACTGGATAAAAAATTTAAACTTAAGAAATGAAACTATAAAAAGACTAGAAGAGAGTGCAGGGAAAACACTCGAAGAAATCAGCCTGGGAGAATATTTTATGAGGAGGACCCTCTCTCCTCCCAGCAATTGAAGTAACACCAAAAATACATTACTGGGATCTGATCAAACTGAAAATCTTTTGCATAGCCAAAAGCAAGTATGCTTTTGCATACCAAGAGCACAGTAAGTAAAGCAAACAGACAGCCTTCAGAATGGGAGAAGATTTTTGCAAGTTATGCTTCCAACAAAGGTGTGATAGCCAGAATCCACAGATAACTCAAACTAATCAATAAGAAAAGAACAAATAATCCCATTTCTTTGTGGGCAAGAGACTTGAACAGAAACTTCTCTGATGAAGATAGGCACATGGCCTACAAACGCATGAAAAAATTCTCATCATCCTTAATAATCAGATAAATGCAAATCAAAACCACTTTGAGACACCACCTAACTCCAGTAAGATTAGCCCACATCACAAAATCCCCAAAGTACAGATGTTGGCATGGATGCGGAGAGAAGGGAACACTTCTACACTGCTGGTGGGAATGCAAGCTACTATGATCTTTTTGGGAAGAAGTTTGGAGAATATTCAAGGAACTAAAAGTAGACCTACCGTTTGATCCTGCAATTCCCCTACTAAGTATATACCCAGATGATCAAAAATTATTTTACAACAAAGACATTTGCACCAGAATGTTTATTTCAGCCCAATGCATAATTCCAAAGACATGGAAACAGCCCAAGTACCCATCAATCCATGGATGGATTAACAAATTGTGGTATATATACACCATGAAATACTCTGCAGCCATAAAAAAGATGGGAGACTTCACATCTTTTATGTTTACATGGATGGAGCTAAAACATATTCTTCTTAGTAAAGTATCTCAAGAATGGGGGAGAAAGTATCCAATATACTCAATACTACTATGAAATCGATATATAATCACCTACACATTCATATGAATGGTAAAACATTACTGTAGTCTAGAAAGTACAAGAAGAAGAGAGAGTGGGGAAGGGAGAGGGGAGGTGGGACGGGAGAGGAGGGAGAGTATTTGGGGGGGACCTCATCTAATGTGCATGATGCAGTGGTACATTTCAAAACTGTTTTAAGAACAGAGTATAACTGTGATGGATGTGTTACTTAGTTCAATGCAAACATTTCACATTGTATATCAAATCAGTACACTGAACCCCATAAATGCATCAAGGTACACAGTTATGATTTTAAAAAAAATTTAACAGCTCACAATTTAAACAATTGCATAAATATATTTTCCTTGTCATACTTCTGTCTGCAGTGAAGTACTTTATGAGTGCATATTTCTTCATACAAAATGTTGAAAATATACTTAGTGGTTGAGTGTTAATAAAATTAATAATTTATACTCTTTCATCTAGAAAATTCTTACATGGAAATGGCAGTGAAGCATATAGTGACTGTTAGTGTAGTTTGATTTATGCCAAGTCCCCAGAGTTTCACCTGACATTGGTTTTTCATCATCAATACAAATGTCAGCACAGTGAAAAAAGGTAAATAATATCTTAGTTTTATTTAATATCTTATCTTTATTAATATTAAAGACATTTTATTAATATTAAATTATTAACATTTATTAATAAACAAATTATTATATAAGTATTAATATTAAATAAGATATTAAATTTAATATCTTTGTTATAAAAATAATTTTGACTTTCTTTGAAAGAGTCTTGAGACTCCTGTGGTTTTGGGACCACACTTTACAACCACTGTTATAGGTTACTGTTTCCAAAACCACAGCCATCTTTAATGCCCATATATAAAAGATTATTTCAGCTTCCTAAATATTTATAATACACATAAGAATAATAAAGATATGCTTTGGTAAGTTCAGAAAGGATATTCTTAAAATTTTAATTTCTAAAAATAGATTAATTTCTGAGCAACTTTCCAGATACAGAAGTAAAAAATTTGAAAATGGAAGATGGAATATGTGCATACTGCTGTCATTATCTACCCTTTAATTTTTTTTTTTTTTTTTTTTTTTTTTTTTACTTTTTTTGGTTTGGCTGGGTTTGTAACCACACATTACGGCATATGGGGCCGGCGCCCGCCCCCCTTTAATTTTTTAAATTTTTACAAAATTTAAGGGGGGGGGGCGCCCGGCCCCTTTGTGGGTTTTTGGGGGTTAAAAAACAGACAAAACCAAAAAAATTAAAAAAAAAAAAAAAAAAAAAAAAAAAAGATAGACATAAAATAAACATTTAACATAGGTATACACCCATAAAACCACCCACTGTGACTATAGAACATATTCATTACCCCAATTGTTTGCTCAAGCCCCTTTAATACCACAGTATTTTTAGGTGCTAAAATCACAATGGATTTGAGAGTGTGATACCATTGTTTTATTTTATTTCACTTATTTTTAC
>CAUYPK010031436.1:0-56856 GCA_963574355.1 Loris lydekkerianus | reverse complement strand
GGTCCCTCCTCAGAAGCAGCATAACAAAATCCAAACTTGGCAAAGAGCCACAGTATACAAAATAATGATAAGAGGCAAAGAGCCGAAATTCATTTTGGCCGGGAGCAGCATGCGGCTCTAGCCGCGTGTTCGCCACCCCTGATTCAAAGAGAAACACCTATTCTTGTTATTTGACTTCCCTTTTTCTCCAATAAACATGAAAGCCTGTTTTTTGAGCATCTACTAAGTGCTAGGCCCTATGTTAGGTATCCACATTTGTCATTTATCTGTATCTCACAGTAACTTCCTACTATGGTGTGAATGTGTCTCCCAAGATGCATGTGTTGGAGACTTAATCCCTGACATAACAGTGTTGAGAGGTGATTACAAAGAGGAGTGATATTAACACACAAGTAGGTTGCTTTTTTTTTTTTTTTTTTTTTTTTTGAGACAGAGCCTCAAGCTGTCGCCCCGGGTAGAGTGCAGTGGCATCACAGCTCACAGCAACCTCCTGGGCTCAAGTGATTCTCCTGCCTCCACCTCCCAAGTAGCTGGGACTACTGGCGCCCACCACAACGCCTGGCTATTTTTTGGTTGCAGCCGTTGTTGTTTGGCAGACCTGGGCTGGATTCGAACCCGCCAGCTCAGGTGTATGTGGCTAGCACGTTAGCCACTTGAGCCACAGGCGCCGAGCCTTTTTTTATTTTTTTTTGAGACACAGTCTCACTATGTCACCCTCAGTAGAACGCCGTGGCATCACAGCTCACAGCAACCTCAAACTCTTGGGCTTCAGTGGTTCTCTTGCCTCCGCCTCCCAAGTAGCTAGGAGTACAGGTGCCCACCACAACATCCGGCTATTTTTGTTGTTGTTGTTGCCATTGTTTGTCAGGCCTGGGCTGGATTCGAACCCGCCAGCTCTGATATATGTGGTTGGCGCTCTAGCCACTGAGCTATAGGCACCAAGCCTGAAGTGGGTTTCTTATAGAAGGATGAGTTTGACTCAATTTCCTCTCGTCTGTCTCTCTCTCATGCTCTTTTGCCTTTCCCCCTTGTGCACATGGGATAACACAGTAAGAAGGCCCTTAACAGATGTAGGTCCCTCAGCCTTGAACTTCCCAGCTTCCAGAACTGAGAGAAATAAACCTCTGTTTCTTATAAATCACCTGGGCTGACTGAGCATGGTCTGTAATCCTAGCTCTCTGGGAGGCCAAGGCAGGACAGTTCCTTGAGCTCAGGAGTTCAACAGCATCCTGACAAGAGTGAGATCTTGACTCTACTAAGAATAGAAATGTTAGGTGGGCCTTGTAGCAGGTGTCTGTAGTCCTATATACTTGGGAAGCTGAAGTGGGAGGATTGCTTAAACCCAGAAGTTTGAGATTGCTATGAGCTAAGCTGCCACCATGGCACACTAGCCTGGGCAACAGAGTGAGGCTTTGTAAATAAATAAATAAATAAATAAATAAATAAATACCTAGTCTCAGGTAATGCCGTTACAGCAGCACAGTATTGACTAAGACACTCCCCCAGTGTAAATAGTATCATCCTCATTTTATGGACAAACAAGTCTAGCTCACATAAGGTTGCAGCCAGCAGGTGACAGGTGAACCTGCATAATTCCAAGGTGCCAAGGTGCATGCTCTTTTTTTATACTTAACCGCTAAAAGGCACTTGGAGTTCCACTTCTAAATTTGAGCTCTCACTGTCCATAGCTAAAGATGGAAGTAACAAAACTGAAACTCCCCAAAATCCAGGATAGAGTCCAAAAGTGTCCTTCAGTCTGACTTTTCCATCATCCCCCCACTGTGTCCCCCTATTGTGCATTTCTAGAGGTCAGGTCAGGCCTATTCCTGCTCCCATTTTAGATATCACCCAGTGAGCACAGGGTTGGCAATGTGAAAGAGAAGAAATACTTCTGCACTTACAAAAGTTCAAATAAAAAGATTGGAAAATAACAAATGTAGGCCAGGGTATGGGAAGCTGAGACACTCATGTGTTGCTGGGGGTAATGTAAAATACTGCAGCGGCTGTGGACAATAGCTGGGTGCTTCCTCAACAAGCCAGACACGCTTTATATGAAGGTGCAATTCCACTCCCAGGGATACACCAAAGAGAACTGACAATGGGTGTTCAGAAAACAACCCTGTATGTGAATGTTCATAGCAGCAGTATTCACAACAGCTGAAAGGGAGAAACAACCCAAATGCCCACTAACAAACGAATGGGTAGACAAAATAGAGTATTGCCACATGGTGGAATATTACCCGTTCTTTAAAAAAGAATAAGGGGAGGTGGCGCCCATAGCTCAGTGGTTAGAGCGTCAGCCACATACACAGAGGCTGGGGGTTTGAACCTGGCCCAGGCCTGCTAAACAACGACAACTGCAGCAAAAAAAAAAGCCAGGTGTGGTACGTGCCTATAGTCCCAGCTACTCAGGAGGCTGAGGCAAGAGAATTGCTTAAGACCAAGAGTTTGAGGTTGCTGTGAGCTATGACACCTCGGCCCTCTACCCAGGGTGACAGCTTGAGGCTCTGTCTCAAAAAAAAGAAAAAAGAGTGAGGGGGCCAGCCAAGGAAGGTAGATCCTTTAAGTTCAAAGGATCTCACTAAGCAACAGTGGGACCACTTCTCTACTAGAAGTAGAGAAACGAGCCACTCTTCATGCCTGGCAGCTATAGTCCCAGAGGAGGCTGAGACAAGAGGATCACTTGAGCCCAAAAGTGATTGGAGGTTGCTGTGAGCTGTGATGCTACAGCACTCTACCCAGGGTGACAGAGTGACACTCTGTCTAAAAAAAAAAAAAAAAAGAAAAGAAAAGGAAGAATAGGAATAAGATTTTGTTGTTGTAACATGGGTGAACCTTGAAAGCATTAAGTCAAAGAAGCCAAACCCCAAGAGCCGCATGCTGAATGACTCCTTTTATATGAAATATCCAAAAGAGGTAGAGACGGAACACAGACAGGAGGTGGGGGAGGGCCGAGTGGGGAGTGCCTGCTTCTGGGTATGGGCATCTCTTTGCGGCTAATGAAAATCTTTTAGACCTAGATAGTGGTGGTGATCGCACAACACAGTGAATATATTTAATGTCATTGAATTATACACATTCAAATGACATTTTATTTATTTATATATTTTTTAGAGACAGAGTCTCACTTTATCATCCTCAGTAGAGTGCTGTGGCATCACAGCTCACAGCAACCTCCAACTCCTGGCTTTAGGTGAGTGTTATGCCTCAGCCTCCAAAGTAGCCAGGACTACAGGCACCTGCCACACGCCCAGCTATTTTTTGTTGCAGTTTGGCTCAGCCTGGGTTTGAACCCGCCACCCTCGGTATTTGGGCCAGCGCCCTACTCACTGAGCCACAGGCACTGCCCTAAAATGACATTTTAATGTGCAATTTATTACAATAAAATTTTTTCAAGAAAAAGTTTGTTGATGGATTTCTTATGCTACTTGTCTCCCTCTCTTCTCCCTGCCTGCCACAGGCGGACTTCTGCGAAGCACCTCTCCCAGGCAGGCTCTCTGCGGTCACCATCACCCACTCACTCCCCACCCCCTGCCAGCTTGGGTTCAGGGGCAGTTGCTCCCTGAAGCTGTCCCACTAGGTGACTATTGTACCTCTCTTCCTAGCTGCCTTCCAGCTAAGCACATGCTGTTCATGTGGAGAATGCACATACCCACTTTTCTCTTTGGGGTAAGCTGCTCCATCTGAAGACTGTTCTGTTCCTGATGCAGCTGCCCGGTTGTTGGAAACTTTCAGACTGACACCTCAACACTGACCTTGAGCAAGGTTTCATTCCCGGGCGGGAAGATGGGCCTGAGCCCAGCAATTATGTGCTGATGGCCGTCAACCTAGCTCATCCGGGGACAGAGACACAAACAGATGGGCATACGATGGAGAATATATATTCATGAAAGTCAAAAGGAAATTTGCACATGTCTCAAATTGCATCCTACCTTTCTCCATCAATTTTCTCCTGCGAAAGGTAAAATTAAAGGCTTCAGAATATTACACATTTTAGTAGTTACCAGGTGACAGGGAATCAAGGTGTCAATGCAGTTGACAGGCTGGCGGTTTGGACATGGGCTTGGGATATCCTTTATCTCAGCTACAATTCGAGCACTTTGTAACCAAGTCCCAGAGACACTAGCAATTAATTTGGGGAAAACTCAACCACAGTGGGAACGCCTATGAATGATTTTTCCAGTGCATTTTCTGAATACTTCAAGCTCTCTGGGGTTGAAGTTCAGTGGCAACTGGAGAGGAGAGAGAGCACAGAGGTTCAGAATGCAGGCTTTTCTGTCCAGACAACCAGCCACGCACAGGCCTGGCTCTGCCCCTCACCGGCTGTGTGGCCTTGGATCAGTCTTTCACCTCTCTTCGTCTGGTTCTTCTTCTATAAGATGGGATGAGTAATAGTTCCTATAGCATGGGAGCTTTTGTGACATTGAAAGGAGCAAATTTTTTCATTTGACAAACCTTTATTTGCTAGGCACAAAGGGCAGGAAGGAGCTTAAGCCAAGTCCCTGCCCTTGCACCACCTACATTCTAGAGATACTGAAGGCAAAAAACCAGGGTAGGGTCTGACTTCTTGTAGTCCTAAGTAAATGCTAGCTCATATTATTGGGAAGAACATGTTTTTCTTTTTTATTGTATAGTGCACAAATTATACAGCTCAATAATTTAAAAAAAATAGCCTTCTTTTTTCTTTTTAGAGACAGAATCTTACTTTATCACCCTTGGTAGAGTGCTATGACATCACAGCTCACAGCAACCTCCAAGTCCTGGGTTTAGGCAATTCTCTTGCCTCAGCCTCCCCAGTAGCTGGGACTACAGGCGCCTGCCACAATGCCCAGTTATTTTTTTTTGTTGTTGTTGCAGTTTGGCTGGGGCTGGGTTTGAACACACCACCATCGGTATATGGGGCCGGTGCCCTGCTCACTGAGCCACAGGTGCCGCCCAGCCTTTGTTTTTTTAAGAGTAGTTTTAGGTTCATAGCAAAATTAAGCAAGAAGCACAGAGTTCCTGTGTACCCCCCCATCAATGCAAAGCCCCCCCACCCACACACAGCCCCCCCATTATCAACACTCTGGAGTACCCATCTGTTAACAGTTGATGAACCTGCCTGGACACACCATCATCATCCAAAGCCCATCGTTTCCACTGGAATTCACTCTTGCTGTTGCACCTTCTATGGGTTTGGACAACTGTATAATGATCTACCATATCGTATGTGTACCACACAGAGGCGTTTCACTGCCCCCTCCCCCCAGTCCCTGGCCAGCATGGATATTTTTGCTGCCTTCTTGATTTAACCTTTTTTATAATGTCACACAGTTGGAATCATGTAGTATGTAGCCTTTTCTGATTGGCTTCTTTACTTAGTAATAGATGTTCATGCTTCCTCCATGTCTTTTCATGGTTGGATAGCTCCTTTCTTTTTAGTGCTGAATAACATTCCACTCTCTGGATATAGCACAGTTTAAAACCCAATCAAGGTTTAAGGTGTGTGTATCCATGTAACCACCAATCCTTGTTATCTGGTTGTTCTATTTTTTTTTTTTTTTTTTTTTTGAGATAGAGTCTTACTCTGTCACCCTGAGTAGAGTGCTGTGGCATCATAGCTGTGTCATAGCTCACAGCAAACTCTTGGGCTCAAATGATTCTCTTGCTTCAGCCTCCTGGGTAGCTGGGATTACCAGCACCCACCATGATGTCAGGCTAGTTTTTCTGTTTTTAGTAGAGATGAAGTCTCACTCTCACCTAGGCTGTTCTTGAACTCCCGTGTTAAGGTGATTGTGTTAAGGCCACCTTGGCCTCCCAGAGTTCTAGGATTACAGGCATGATCTGCTCTTGTTATCTGGATCTAGGGATTGACATCCCCAGCCCAGGCTCCCTTGTGTCTGCTCCCAAAAGATGCCCACTCTTCCCACCCTCCAAGGATTAGTTTTGCCATTTTTGAACTTTATATAAATAGAATCTTACACAATTCCCTTTCTTGCTTCTTTTATTCAGACTTATGTCTGAGAGGTTTACCCATTGTGGATGTAGCAGAGTTCATTTCTTCATTGCTGTATTGCATGAAAACCTGTCTATTTTATATCATATCTTAAAATATAAATGTGTCCTATGGATCAGACACTGTGCTCAGTACTAGAGATATGGAGATGAGTGTAAGCACAGGCCTTACACTCAGGGAGTGGACAATTTGAGAGTTGGATGAGAAAAATCCTCAGATTTCCTCAATGTGAAGTATCTCATCACGCATATCCAAGAAAAGGAGTAAATTATATGTATGGAAGCACGGCAAAGGAGGATATTTACTTATTTATTTAATATTTCTAGAGCTCCTAAAAGGTGCCAGGCTCTGTGGAAGGAGATTAAGGTGGAGAAGATATACTTCCTGCTCTTGTAGGGCTTATGATCTGGGGGCAGGGGAAGAGACAAGTTGCAAAGGGAGGTGTCCTATAATAGAAGTGTCACAATAGGCTGTGGGAAGGCAGGGGAGGAGGGCCCCTTCCTCTGGGAAGTTGGGGAAGGTGGCCCAGCCTACAGAAGTCCTTCTCTCAGGCCTTTCCTGCAGCATTACTTTTTCTTGTCTTTTTACTTTTTTTATAGACAAATGAAGGTTAACATTTATTTATTTTTCTTATTGTTTCATTAATTTTTCAAAATTTCAGAATATTATAGGGGTACACACGTTTTGGTTACGTAATTTGCTTTTGTACATTTAAACTCAATGTCCTAAGTGTACTCTTTACAGAACGTGTGCATTGCACCAGTTAGGTGTCAGTTTACCCAACCCTTCCTCCCGACTCCCACCTAGTTGATTTCCACTGAGTTTTACTTCCTTATGTGCATGTAGGTGTTGATTGACTATTTCTAATTTAGTATTAGCAATCCTTCTTCAAAATGGTAGTCATGCATTGTTGGTTTTCCTGGAAGGTTGAGCCTCACCCTTGCTCCGGAGGATAAATCTTGATTCGTTCAAATCCAAAGGCACCTCCTCTCCCACAAGCCATTGGTTAAGAGAAGGGCATGTGATACAATTCTGGCCAATTAGATAATAAGGGAAGTTGTCAGGAGTTCCCACAGATGCTGGAGCTTCTGAGAAACCTTTCTCTCAGCTGGTTAAAAAAACAAAAGACAAAGAAAACTTCTTTGGGGGGGGAATTGTCTCATTTGCTGCCTCTGGTCTTCATCATTAGTGGGTGACACTACTTAAGCTCATTAAACTGCTAGTAGGACTAATCCGGAAGCACCTCTGGGCTTTTGGTTCTAGGTGATAATAAATTCCCTTTTTTATTTACACTACTTTTTATTGGAGCTTCCCTTATCTGTGGGCAAAAACATTCCAGTTGATACAAAAGTTTTCTTAAAGGGCATCATTTCTGAGCTGAGCCTTCAAGGATGCTCAAGAGTTAACCAGACAGGAATCTCTATGGGAAAGGTGACCAGTAATTTCGTATCCATATTAGGACACTAGCAAGACAGACTTTGGTCTTTGGGACGAGAGACCCAAATCGGCTCTGCCTCAGGAAAAATGGGACAGATGGACACCGTTCCCACAGTGAGAGAGCTGAGACATGGAACCTCTTCTGTTTTTAATTTTAATTTAATGTTATTTAACAAACATAATTTATTTGCTCTGTGCCAGAGATTTATGTTTTTTTGTGAGAGAGTTTCATTTTGTCTCTTTTGGTAGAGTGCCATGGCATCATAGCTTACAGCAATGTGAAACTCTTGGGCTTAAGTGATTCTCTTGCCTCAGCCTCCCAAGCAGCTGGGACTACAGGTGCCCGCCACAACGCCAGCTATTTTTAAAGATGGGGTCTTGCTCTTGCCAGGCTGGTTTTGAACTCCTGAGCTCAAGGGATCTACCTGCCTCAGCCTCCCAGAATGCTAGGATTACAGGCCGGAGCCACCTCACGAGACTCTTGTGCCAGAGATCGTTTTTAGCACTTAATAAACCTAAACCCAGACAGTGATCCTGAGGGTGATGAGGCAGGACAGGGGCAAGGTTGGCTATGGTGGCTTCATCACGGTGGGAAGGGTACACCGGGCAGGGGGCACAGCTTGAGGAAGAGCAGGAGGTGCTCAGGGATCAGGCCAGAGCACTGGGCATTCAGGAGGGGAGGGAGGTGCCAGGCCGGAGTAGGGCGGTTGAAGCTAGGTGGCAGGACTTTGTCTTAGAGACCTGAAAGGGTCTGAGCAACAGTTGCAGCTGTAGGTTTTATGGGATCCAAAGCTTATACAATTGAGGGGACCCTCCTTAGGAGAAAAGCACAAAACATTGCAGGTTACGGAAGGGCCCCATTTAAATGAGGGGCCCTGGGCTTAAGCTTCACTAGTGTGGCAGTAAATCCCCTCCAATGAGCAGAAAGGGAGGTGACAGAGTCACAGCAGGGTCTTGGGAAGCGGTGTAGCCCCTGTACAAGCCACAGGTATGAGAGAGGAAGATGCTGAAGTGTGAGGAAAGGAATTGGGATACTTTATCTCGTGGTTTTTCAGAAACTTCCACAGTCTGTGTGGTAAAAGAAAGCTCTTTGGCTTAGCTAGAGGAGACTAGAGGGAGGCCCCACCTGAGACATGTTCCATCTGCCCTCTAGATCCTAGCCTCTCCCTCTGCAGGGTGATGAGAACTGATGATCTAGGTTCTCTCATCTCTGTCATTTGGGGATTTAAGGAGCCACAGAAAGCCACCTGAGGCCATCTTGAGTTCTGAGACTTTTGCATCAGAAGTGACTTCATTTTAACATGATCCTACCTGGCAGTTGTGATACACTAGATCAGTATTCAAAATTCAGCTGGTCTTTAGAATGATGTAGAAGTTGAGAAACAAAAACAAATCATACATATACCAAAAACCTACATCCGGGTGACCTTCATGTGGCCATAAGCCCTGGGCAGTAAACCTGCCTGGGGCTGGGGGAGGGGTGAGTGTGGTCTCACTCTGGGCCTAAAGTACTGTGATAATTAATTTATATGTCAACTTGAGTCACTCACAGGGTGCCTGGATTAAACACTTTTTTTGCTGGGTGCGTCTGCAAGGGTGTTTTGGATGAGACTGGTGTTTGAATCACTAGACTCAATAAAGCAAGGTGAGTGGGCCTCATGCAATCCATTGATGTCTGATAGAACAAAAGTCAGAGGACGGAGGCATTCACCCCATTTTTCTGCCTCATTGTTGAGCTGCAGTATCTCATCTGTTCTTTTCCTGCCTTCAGACTGGAATTTCCACCAATGGCTCCTCTGGTTCTCAAGCTTCAAGCTTAGACTGAATTATACCACCAGCTTGCAGTCTTCCAGCCTTCATGATCACATGAGCCAATTCCTCTTAATGAATCTCTAGCTATCATCCGCCTATCTATCATCTATCTATCTATATCCTCCCCCCCGTGGTTCTGTTTCTCTAGAGAGGCCTGACTAATGTTAAGTACCCTCGAAGTCTGCAAGGAGTTGGGTGGAGAGGCAAAGCAGGTCACATAGGAATGGGCAGTGTCCGGGCCAGCTGCAGTGGCTCTCTGGCAGCCCATTTTCTGCATGGACCTTCTGAACAAGGTTTCATTTATAACCGAGAGGAAAGTTTGTGCTGCTTACAATTTTTTTTTTTTCTTTTTTGATAACCACTGTTTCAGAGCCAGGGTTCTTAATGTTGAAACTATGGAACTAGGCATCCTTGATTGGGTTTCCGAGTACTGGGGGGGGGGGGGGGAGGTTCCGAGGACTAGGGGGTTCATGGAATTATGAGCAGAAATCTGTATATTCATATTTTTCTGGGAAGAAGATCCTTCAACTATTCAAAGGGGTTCTTGGGGAACTTTTCAAAAAAGGATTGGAACTATAATGCAGCACTTCCCAGAGAAATAAGCACATGAATATCTCAGGGGATCGTGTGAAAATGCAAATTCTGGTTCGGGAGGTCTTAAGTGATGCCTGAGAGTCCCCAGTTCTCACATGTTCCCATGTGATGTTACTGGTCCATGGACCACACTTTGAATAAGGGGGCCTTAAAACCATGCTGATGATAAGGTAGGGCTGCATATGACCACTGAGCTCTTGAAAAGTAGCTCATTCGGTCTGAGATGTGCTATAAGTGTGAAGTTCACACCAGATTTCAGACGCAGTGCCAATAAAAAAGGTAAAATATCTTCTTGATAATTGTTACATTGGTTATGTATTGCAATGATTGTATTTTGGATGTATTAGGTTAAAAAGATATTACTTAAATTTATTTCTCTTAATACTTTATTTATTTATTTATTTTGAGGCAGAATCTCAAGTTATGGCCCTGGGCAGAGTGCCATGGTATCACAGCTCACAGCAACCTCCAACTCCTGGGCTCAAGCGATTCTCTTGCTTCAGCCTCTCAAGTTGGGGGGTTTAAAGGCACCCACCACAAAACCCAGCTTTTTTTTTTTTTTTTTTTTTTTTTTTAGAGACAGAGTCTCATTTTATTGCCCTCAGTAGAGTGCTGTGCTATCACAGCTCACAGCAATCTCCACCTCCTGGGCTTAGGTAATTCTCTTGCCTCAGCCTCCCGAGTAGCTGGGACTACAGGTGCCCACCACAATGCCTGCTTATTTTTTGTTGCAGTTTGGCCGGGGCCGGGATTGAACCCGCCACCCTTGGTATATGGGGCTGGTGCCCTACTCACTGAGCCACAGGCGCCACCCTACTTAAATTTATTTCATATACTCCTGCTTACTTTCTAAAAATTAGACCAGTAAAAATTTAAATTACATCTATAGCTTGCATTTGTGGCTCCCATTCTATTTTGATTAGCTACCCATGGTTAAATGGCAGCCAACCCAGGAATGAAAAGATGGTACGACATAGTGGGAGGAGTCCCATAATTTGGCCCCAGGGCAAGTCCCAGTGTTACAGCTGAACAGTCTAAAGACCTTGGGTTACTTGCTTCCCCATCCATGCCTGAGTTAGCCTCCCAGGACAGCAGGGAGTTTGGGGGAAAAGGTCACTGAAGGCCCCAACAGAATACATCTCTTTGATGCAGCACTGCTCAGTTCTGCAGAGAGGCAGTGTAGTGCTAGGGTATGTGGTCTGGAGCAGGCTGCCCTGTGCTCACATCCTGGCTTGCAAGTTCACACCTATTTGCCCTGGGACATGATGCCGCATTTCTCTCTGCTGGGCCTTGGCTTTCCCATTTATAAAATGGACATGACTGTGGAGCTCATCTCACAGTGCTGATGAGGGGAATAAATGAGCTTCATAGACCATGGTCCAGCACACACTATCCCTCAATAGAACTATTATTTTTTATTATAATCGAGGGTTAAAATCCACCTCTTCTGTATGAGGTGAGCTCAGGTTTTTGCTATGAAAATCCTCAGCTTCAGCCAGGCATGGTGGCCCACACCTGTAATCCTAACACTCTGGGAGGCCCAGACAGGCAGATTGCTTGAGCTCAACAGTTTGAGACCAGCCTGAGCAAGAGCAAGACCCTGTCTCTACTGAAAAAAAAAAAAAAATAGAAAAACTAGCTTGGCATTTAAACAGGCACTTATAGTTCCAGCTACTCAGGGAGCTGAGGCAAGAGGATCACTTGAGACCAGGAGTCTGAGGTTGCTGTGAGTTATGACACCATGGTACTCTACCCAGAGTGGCAGAGTGAGACTCTGTCTCTCCACTCCCAAAAAACCTCAGGTTCCTCTTTTGTAAAATAAAGACATTATTACCAACTAACTCTGTGTGTGGCACATTGCAAGTCCCCAATAAATGGCAAGTCATGGTCCTCTTCTGATCCTTTATTTTAGTGTCTGTTCTTGGGACCAAAAGATGTATTTTATCAGATAAAATATCTCTTCTCCAGGGAATTGCTTCTCAGCACAATTAAGGGTTGAGTTTAGGTGTCCTCGCTCAACAACGTGAAGTTTGGTACCACATCCAGGCAAATTTCCAGCATGAACCTTCCAGGACCTACTTTGTGCCTCATCCAGGAATACAACCAAAAATTTAAAAAAAAAGAAAGTATTGTTGCAAACCGGTTCCTACCCTATGCAACGTCACGGACAGCCACAGTGGGTAGTAGCACTGTTTCATTCATTTGCAAGGCCTGGAAACTTTAAAATTGCACTTGGAAGTTGTGTCTTTGCCCCCTCTCCTCTCTGGGTGGTGTGTTTGGGTCTTGATTGTAATCTATTTTAGGTTTGCAGCTCCACATGACATTTCTGGTTTTGCTTCGCCTGACTGATGGGGTCCAGAAGGCTAAACAGTCACCCTGCATGGGGCATTGCATTTCTGCAATAGAGTTGCCCAACTGCGAGGACTGGAAAAAATGATTTATGGGTGGTGGGGCATTGCCTTCCCTGAAATAAAGGATGGGTTAATGAGCTGGTCCCCACTTGGGAAGGAGAGTGTTTTTGTTCCAGGAAGCTGAGGACCACAGCTATTTCAGTCAAGCAGGCTTGGCAGTTCATTTCTGCAGGGCATTTAGGGAAGGTTGCCGGAACATCAATTTTTCCAGGCTTTGAAGACAAAGGCCACGGTGGTGTGGTAGAAAGCTTGCTGGCGCTGCAGCTGGAAAACTTGGCTTCTGGTTCCAGCTCTGCCTCTTGCTACCTGGCCTCTATTTCCCCATAGTTAAAATGGGGCTAGTACTATATTGCTCCCAAGTTACCGTGAGGATTCAAGGGAATTATGGGTGAGACGGTATGCCCAGCAAAGAATTGATGCTTGATAAACATTGGTTGAACAGAAAACCATTAGGCAAGTAAACACAGTTTGGGGGAAGAGTTAGTAAGAGGCTGTGGCTTCAAGTTCCGTGGCTGTGAGAAAAGTGCTGAAGACGTCTGAGCTCATGATGGCCAACACTCTCTGGTGAGGGCTTCCTGCAGGTTGTCTGGGGCGAGTCTCGCAGTGGTTGTGACAAGAGGAGACAGGCCTACTGGCTCAAGGCTGACAGTGCCAGATGTCTTTAGGGACTGTCTCATGTAGATGGACATTGTACTCTTTAAACTGGCTCAGAAAAGACAGCTAAGTGCTCTGTGCCCAGTGGCTGATGAGGGGAATAAATGAGCTGCATAGACCATGAAGCTGTTTTCCTGACTCTGTTCAAGTGGCTAATGACACTCTCTCCTTTTTGGGTAGTCATTATAATTACTATAGCCCTACCCACCTGTCCCCTCATGCTCACAATGACTCATCCATTTGTAGGGCTATTGCTACCCAGATGGTCCCTATGTCCCTGTCTCCTTTGCAGCTAGACGTGCTCCTGGGATTCAGTTCTGCCCAGTGGAATATGAGTGCAAGTCTCCAACTTCCACGCATATCCTTAGAAAGGAAGTTGCTTGTCTTCCACTCCCTATTTTCCTTCTCACTGGCAACAACTGGAGCAGCCACCCGAGGGATAGACTTGGGAATTGCATCTTGAAGATGGCACAGTTGCTGCACCCACTGGTTTGTTGATGACTTGGTGAAATAAAACCAGCTACCATCTTAACACAATAACTAAGAAAATGCCGTGAAGGCTATGTTAACCAGTTTGATGAAAACATTTCAAATTGTGTATAAAACCAGCACATTGTACTCCATGATTGCATTAATGTACACAGCTATGATTTAATTTTAAAAAAGGGGGGGGAACCCCCCAAACCAGCTACCAGCACTGGGACTGCTCATCTAGCTCTGCATTAATACAAGAAAGGGAAACCCAGTTCTCTCTTATTTAAGCCCCTGTATTTTGGGAGTCTCCTTGTCAGAGCAGCTGAGCACCCCCCTAACTCACCCACAGGGACATTGTAGCCCGAGAGCCCAACCAAACAGGAACATTTTTGCTGAGACCAATTCTATACTGGGCAGTGGTTTCCCTCACAGGTCACCTTTAGAGCAACAGGATTCTTTTCTCTTGGGACTAAAAACTTGTTTATTGTTTTATTCTATTTATAAAAGCAGCACATACTTATGGCAGAAAATTCAAAAGTAATGATACAAATAAAAATAATTTATCATCTCATTGAATATCAGTAATCTCCACCAATTGTTTGATGATATGCCCTTCTAGTAATTGTGTATGAATGTTTCTTTTGCAAAAGAGGACTTGTACTACATGCTCGGTTTTGTATTTTGTGGGACTTTTTTTTTTTCATTCAAGATTACATTGGGAAATGTTTCTAGCTTTTGAATAAAGGAGATACAGATGTCTGTATGTTTTAAACATCACATTAGCATTTAGGATGTGAACTAAATCCATGCAACAACTGCAAAGTCTGCATGAGACTATAATAGGGGATTAAATAGACCCCCAATGCCTGTATCTTTCTTAAGAAATTTCAAGACTGTACAAATGAGTTTTTAGGACTCGTGAAAGATAATGTATGGACTCTGTGTCTCTTTGAAATAAGTTTCTTATGTCATAACTTCTAGTATTTCAATATGTCTGTGTTTTTAATGTAAAAAGGTCATCACTCCCCCTGAAAGTTACATTG
Organism: Loris lydekkerianus; assembly: GCA_963574355.1. NCBI lineage: Eukaryota > Metazoa > Chordata > Mammalia > Primates > Lorisidae > Loris > Loris lydekkerianus. The sequence continues at coordinate 42,436 of CAUYPK010031436.1, read as the reverse complement.
TAAGCACATTTCCATGTTGTTACATTTTCCTTGGAAACATGATTTTCACCAGCAGAGAAATACTTGCTAACCATTATTTGCTTGTCAGGTCTTTTGTTGGATATTTGATTATTTCATTTTTGCATTTCTTTTACTATTAAAAATAAACTTACATGAGAAACCTTATGTTGATGTCTGAGTGCCCATTTGTGACCGTAGCTTTTGGGTAGATGCTTCAAAGTGGAGTTGTAGGGTCAAAGGGCATTGCTATACTTAGGCTCTTCATATATCTTGCCAAATCTCCTTCCACAAAAAGTTGCAACCTAGCATGTTTCCACCAGCAGTGTATGACAGTAGGTCTTAGGATTGTGACCTAGACCATGGGAAAGTGGGCCTATCAGCCCAGACCCCAGGCCTGCTGCCCCCAGAGGGCTGTACCCTCATTTGGTGAAGATGACAACAGAGAATGGCAGACACTCACACTTCAGAGGGGTCACAGGCACTGCTGGGGCACCCGAGTGTGATTCTAGACCACAGAGGGAATTGATATGTTGATTTCCAGCTTCCTCTCCACCCAGGGGCCAATGATTGCTCTTAGCCAAAAGTGGTCAAGGGGCTGGTGTGGGTTGGCATTATCTGGATGTTTGATTTTTCAGTGTCTGCCTTCTCAGTCCACAGTGGACGGCTGTAATAGCTTGACTATTCCTTTTGTTAGTGTATTTATTCCCAGTTTAGACCCAATCCTTGTTAACTGTATTACCAAACAGCATAGTTTCTTTGATTTTTTTTTTTTTTCCTTCAGTTTTTGGCCAGGGCCAGGTTTGAACCCACCACCTCCAGTATATGGGTCTGGCGCCCTACTCCTTTGAGCCACAGGCACCTCCCAGCATAATTTCTTTGAACAGTCTCTGTATGAAGTCTGCCACCAGGGCTTAAGAGAGGCACTTATCCCTGCATTCCTTCATTTCTTATTCAAAACATTTTTAAAGACTACCTACAGATGTGCCAAGCACCATAGGATGCACAGTGGTACAGAAGACATCCCTGGGCCCTCTCCCATGGAGCTTATTGGCTGATGGTGGAGCTATATAGAGACCTATCAACAAACAAGGTAATATATCATTACTAAAATGCAATCTGCATGATGAAGGACACAGATAGAGGCCTGTGATAGTGACCAGTGTGGATCTACTTCAGAGAAGCAGAGAGGAATGCCATTCTGAGGAGGTGGTGTTTAAACTTGCACCCATGACTCTGTTCCTTAGCATTCTGTCTTCTTTCCCTGTTAGGTGTGAAGGATACCCTCTGGGAGGGCAGGGAACATACCTTGGTAATCTTCCTGCCACGCTGTGCCGGGCACATGGTGGGCTCTTGTGTCGGCTGAGTTAAGGGGCAGTTGTGTCGACAGTTAAATCTGCCACAATGTAGGGGTCCGGAAGCCATGCCCCCAATTCTTCCATCTTTTCTCCAGGCCTGTTTTCATCTGAGTGCCAGGTAACATAGAGGAAAAATTTTGAAGACAAACTAGTTTGATTTGATTCCCAGTCTTGAAATTTACTGGCTGAATATTCTCTAGTTAATTTCCTTCAGGCTCAGAAGGCCCATCTGTAAAATGGGTCACCAGAAAGTTAACAGATATGAAATCTCCTGGCACATAGTAGGCCTTCCGTGTCTGTTAAAGTTTTTCCCTTTCCTTCTATTCTTTCTGTTCCTTGATCTTATTTGATTTTTCCTTCTCTCAAAAAAAAAAAAAAAAAAAAATGCAAACAGGTTCTTGGCCTGCTGAGCAAGACCCTTCTGGGAAGAATTCATGCTAGATTCACAGTAACAAGGTTTGGCATTCTCCTTGGTGGCTGTGTTTGAGTGTTTTCAGGCTGTGGAAATTCACTCTGACAATCACTTATGACCAGTTTCTGGCCTGTGCAGGGAGGGGGATGCCGCAGGAGGTGGGTTCTGAGGAGGGTGGGAGGGGAAGGTGGTGGGGGATGATTTGAGAGTGCATCCTGGGGACAAGGATGTCACATTGGTCAGCAATTATCCCAAACCCCAGACATCTATCTGAAAAAAAATTCTAGGGCATACCAGCCTGGTATATCAAGGTGACCTGAGCCCCTAACCTCCACTGTAGTCCAGAAATCAGAGTGAAAATCCCCATGAGGAGTCAAGGCCCCTAAAAAGGACCTACCAGACCAGGTCTGAGAGGAGAGGGAAGGGACAGGGCCCTGGAAAGTGGACTCAGGAGTGATGCTCAGAGGTCTTCCGTAAGACAAAGATCTCAGTGAAGTTTATTTTTACAGACTAACAGGAACCCAGTAGGCCTGCTAGCTCTTAAGCTTCATGGTGGCAGAAATCACACCATGCTCATCTCACTCCAGCACCTGGCCAGGTACCCAGGATTGTCAACCAAAGGAGTAAATGGAGGGAGGGAGGAGATGAGCCCTTTCATCCAGGAGGAAACAGATGAAAAAAGAGGGTGACTTGCCTGAAGTCTAGTCTTGGAAACTCCCTCTCAGGTATCAGTAACTGAGAACAGGTTGAAATAAGACCCCTCCATTTTTTTTTTTTTTTTTTTTTTTTTTCAATATTACATGCACCCTTGGAGAGGGAATGCTCTTTTACAAGTGGATTTCCAGGTGTTCCCAGGTGAGGGAAGGTCTCACGCTTGTCTGGCACTCTGTTGTCACGCTAGGTAGGTGGCTGCTGAGTTAGCCTGCCGGAAAGCTGACAGCAGCCACAGCCCCTCACACAGCCTGATCTAGCCCCAGGGTCACCTCCTTCCTGACAGGACGGCTTGGACAAGATGCCATGAAAGTTCTTCCCGGTCTCATTTTACAGCCACATCCTCGGCCATTGTCGCCTCATTTCTGGACTACTACAGCCCTCTAGTCAGGCCACTCCGTGCTTCATTTGCTCTAATCCACTTACAAATGGCAATGGACTCACAGGGGCCTGTTCCCTCTATCTCCTTATGTTTACACCCTTTTATGGCTTGGATTTAGAACAAAAGGAAAAATCTTACTGTCTCCTGCTCCCAGCCCACCTACTGTTACTCTCCACATGAGCCTGTCCCTTATAAACTCCAAGCACTCTGCTATCTTGAGGACATCCTGTTCCTTTTGCCAAGAGCTCATTCCCATCCTTCTGCCTACCAGAGAGGGAGTAAGAGGGAGATGGAAGGCCCAGGAGGTGCCTCATGGAGCAGGGTGTAATAATGTCACCATTTGGTACTGTAGGACTAGAAATTTTAATTTCAGAAAACTCAGGATAATAAAGGGGAGATCACACTAATTGTTAGAAGGGGACATTGGTTCAGATGGCTTGAGAACTATTTCTCCAGAACAAATTATGATGCTATTTCAAAGCCAAAGACAGACCTGCCACTGCCCAAGAGTGACCTCCAGCTCCCCAAAGCAGGCCCCCTAGCAGGTCACAGCCATAGGCAGTGCCCCATTGGAGCCATCACTAACGTGTGTGCCAGACGCTGCAGGGGTTCCCTGGGGTCCAGGCATACTCACCATCCTTCCCCATTTTGTCCATTCCAGTGAAAGGCCCAGTGCCCCAGCTTCCCTTGAGTGCCGTCTCCCAGAACGTCATTCACATCTGTCCTGGGGTCAGTGGCCCTACACACCAGAGACAGCATGCTGTTTCCCCCTGTGCAGAAGTTCCTGCAGGCCCCATCTCTTCCCCCTTCCTGGGGACAGCTCCCCCCCCACGGTCACACTTCTCTGGCCTTGGTTGGAGCCACCCCATCCCTTACTGCCTACAGGGCCCAGTTCAGGGGTAAAATCCAGTTTTCCCACTTTTTTTGCCTCTTCATGCTTTTGTTTCTTTGATTATTTAATTGATTATTTTTAATACTACAATAAGTGCTATTTTTAGACCTGGGGAGTAGGTCTGTCAATCATTACCCAAAGCATAGATAGGAACTTAACAATAGGCTTGGGGCCATAGAACAGTGGTTATGGCACCAGCCACATACACCAAAGGTGGCAGGTTCAAACCCTACCTGGGCCAGCTAAACAAGTGCAACAAAAAATAGCCTGGCATTGTGGTGGGAGCCTGTAGTCCCAGCTACTTGGGAGGCTGAGGCAAGAGAATCGCTTAAAACCAAGAGTTTGAGATTGCTGTGAGCTGTGACATAATGAGACTCTATTTAAAAAAAAAAAAAAAAAAAAGAATTTAACAATAACCGCCTTCCCACAACCCCACCCTTAATCTTGCATTTAACTTAGCTTGCTTTCCATTTTATATAGTTTTATTGTGTCTATCAGCATTTGCACAAAATATATTTATTTATTTCATTTGCATTTAAAATGTATTCAAAGGATATCATATTGTAGGGAATCTTTGGGGCTTTTGTTTTCATTAATAAAAATATGATTTCTTTTGAGACTTTGATTACACTGTTTAGATGCATCATGTTTCACACTTGCTTGCTTTCCAGGTTGCATAGTTCCATCGAGGCACATTGTGCAGTTTAACGCAGCATGCTCCTGCACAAGGCATCGGGTGTCAGGGATTTGCTCTTGCTCTGAACAACCTAGGATGCAGTTCCTGTCACCCAGGAGTGGGGACCTCTTTTGCACACATATCTGGAAGAGGAAGAACACTCCCTTGTGTCTTTAGGTGGAGCAAACTGAATAGAACAAGCCCACCACTTTCTGGGTGATTTGAGGCTGACATTAGGGTGGAAAGGGGTAGGGGTTCAGCCACAGAAAGAATCCACCATGTGCCAGCCATGGCTGTCAGGGAGTCATTGTCACCCCTGAGCTTCAATTCCTTCATCTCTGCATTAGGACAAGGATCTTGGGAATTCATTTCAGGATTGCACAGAGCACAACTTCCCACAATGCCTGCTTCTCTTGCCTAATAGGCCAGAGTGGGAGCAGTGAGGGCACAGTGTTTTGGGATTAAAACAAACACAGCCATGCTAGGTAGTAAAAACAAAATACACCTCAATTCAAAATATACTTGAATTCTCAAGTGAAATCAGCTGTAATCAGAGGGGCAGCTGCCAGGTCATTGATTTCCCCTGGATGCTAATGGAGCCAGAGGCTCCCCTCAGCTCTGAGTGCATCCATTCACCTGCACTTACACCTCCCTTCCGGTGGACTGTGTCAGGCATTTCAAATCCAATGCATGGCCAGGCGCAGTGGCTCACATCTTTAATCAATTCTAACACTCTGGGAGTCCAAGGCAGGTAGATGACTTGAGCTCATGAGTTTGAAATCAGCCTGATCAAGAGCGAGACCTCGTCTCTACTAAAAATAGAAAAATTAGCTGGGTGTTGTGGCAGACGCCTGTAGTCCCAGGTACTTGGGAGGCTGAGGCAAGAGGATTGCTAGAGCCCAGGAGTTTGAGGGTACTATAAAATATGATGATGCCATGGCACTCTACCCTGGGTAAGACTTACCCTGAGTAAGACTCTGTCTCAAAACAAACAAACAAACAAAAACAGTCCATGCAAAACAGCTTCACCCTTACCCCAAATTTGCCTCTCCCCTAAGGTCTTCTAGCTCTCTGAGTAACCCCTACTCCCTGCATAGCCATTTGTAACCCCGAAAGGCAATCAGTCCCCAAGGCCTCCTCAAATATTTTCTCAAATGCATCTCTTCCACTTACTTCTGTCATAAATAAACACACAATGTGCTTCCTGAGTTCTGGGTACTGTTCTAAGGATTTTGCATATAGCAACTCATTTAATCTTAAATACCTTTTGAAATGGATTATTGTTATTATCTCCCTTTTGCAGATGAGGGAATAAAGCTTAGACAGGTTAAGGCAACCCAAGACCCACAGTTTGTAAGAGGTAGACTTGCGATTTGAAACCAAGGAGTCTAAGCTCAAAGTCTATATGTGTGACCACCATCCTGCACAGCCTTCTGCAAGTTCCCTGCCTGGGAACCAGGCCAGGGGCCCTGCAGAATGCATAGCCTTCTGGAGAGCTCAACATGTTGGACTTCCCACATCCCTTCTGGGGCTCAGGTGAACTCAAGGCCAGGCCAGGCTCCGGGCACATAGATTTTGTCAATCAGGGAGTTGTCAAGTACACGTAGCATCTACGATAGAAGAATTAGCTGGCTACACAGCTCCCCAAATTAAATCCAGCCTGATGTAGACTCAGTTGGCTTATGTACAGAGTAATCTTTTGTTCCTTCCTAGTTCTAATATCATGATCCTATTAACAAGGGAGCATTACCTAAAAGTTTGGGAGAGGAGCCCAGAGACACTGGTGAGGGCAGCCAGAAAGCCCTGCGCTGCCCAGCAGTTGCAGCCAGGGGTCAAATGCTAAGCTGGACTCTACACATGTGGCTTCTCTGAAACCAGACCTGTCCTTGATCACATGCCTCCTGACATCACCACTAACCTTAAGAAACTCCTCACTGTGCTCAGGCTGTTTGTCACACCCCACTGATTTTGTTACTGACCTTCCTTGTACTAGGCACGCACTCAAGGAGCTCCAGGCAGGAAGGGAAATGGAGCAATTTTAAGTCAACCTGCCCTACTAATGGGCTCCCTCCTAGGCCACTGCACACAAACACCATTCAGATTGTGCACCCCACTCACTGCAATAAAATACTACTGTGACTTTCCTACAGGCCTTGAAATAGACACAGCCCTTAGAGCAGGAGGTCACCATTTCTGAAGCACTGATAGCTGCTTATTTAAAAGAGAATCACCTATTGGCCATACTCCTAAATATGCACACATAATATTTCATAATAACAAAACTGAGATTACATAACTTAATGACTACTGAAAAGAGTTTAAAAATTGTTTTTAGTTCTTTTTGTCCTACTGGGAGGCTCAGAGTAGTTTTTGTGTGTAGAAGCACTTCACTGATCTTAAGGTGCTATTAAACTTTACTTCTATCAAAAAATGAATAGTTATTCAATAACAATTGTTGTGCTTCTGCTTTGTGGTAGATTTTGTAGCAGGAGATACAAAGATGAACTCAGGATCAAGTTTGTTCTTCAGGGATCTTGAATATAAGAAACTGGATAAGTAGAAAGTAGATTTCCACTGAGTCTTTTGAAGAACTTTCTGAAATAGGGACATTTGGTGTTTAGTATAGTTGAGAGTGTTTAAGAGCCAGGCCTGGCTCGGCACCCGTAGCTTAGTGGTTAGGGTGCCAGCCACATACACCGAGGCTAGCCGGTTTGAACCCAGCCCGGGCCTGCTAAACAACAATGACAACTTCAACAAAAAAATAGCCAGGTGTTGTGGTGGGAGCCTATAGTCCCAGCTACTTGGGAGGCTGAGGCAAGAGAATCGCTTGAAACTAACAGTTTGAGGTTGCTGTGAGCTAAGATGGCACAGCACTCTACCAGGAGTGACTAAGAGAGACTCTGTCATTAAAAAAAAAAAAGCCATGCCTCCTGGGCTCAAATTTCACCCCTGCCACTAACTAGCTGCGTGGCTTTAGGAAAATTACAGAACTATTCTGTGCCCCAGTGTTCACATCTGTGAAAGAAAATAACTAATTCAGTCTAGCAGAAGTGTCTAGCCTGGAACAGCCCACCCTGAGAGCAAGGTGCCCTCTATCCCTGGAAGCTTCCAGACAGGGAGGACAGACGTGTGGCTAGATGGTATGAAAGCCCTTCATGCCTTGAGCAGGGGCCTGCCCATGTGAATTTAGGACCTCTGAACTCCTCAGAGTTTACAAATCCTTGGGCAGATCCTTGATGAGCACTCAGGCTAAGGGAAGTGACAAGTCACTAATACAGGATGGGAAACGGTCCATGTCATGAATGTCATGAGAGCTGCGCAAAAAAGCCAGGTCACGGAGGCTGCAGTGGGGGACGTGTATTTTGAAGGACAATTTAGATTTCGGTCTTCACGTATGCAGAGGAAGGATGCAAGGCTGAGGATGGAGCAGTCTGATCTAGTCTAAACCTGGGGACAGTGAAGAACAGTTTCACCTGTAGTCCCAGCTACTCAAGAGGTTGAGGCAGGAGCATCACTTGAGTTCCAGAGTTTGACTCAACATGACAAGACTGGACAACATAGGAAGACTGTGTCTCAATTAAAAAAAAAGAAAAATAAGCTGGGTGTGGTGGCTCATGCTATAATCTCAGCACTTTAGGAGGCTGAAGTGGGAGGATCGCTTGAGGCCAGAAGCTGCAGACCAACCTAGGAAACAGAGTGAGACCTCATCTTCTCTATTAAAAAAATAATAATAACATGAATTCCATTTGATTGGCTTATAGTTCCATTTGGGGTGATGTCTGAAAGGGCTTGAATGCCAGACCACGGGTCCGAACATTTGCTGGGCAATGGGGAGTTCTGAAAGAACCAGGCTGACCCTGTCTTAACTGCTTGGAGCCAAACCAAATACCAGATTGTTAAAATCTTTGACCTGCCCTCACCTTGGATCTGAATAGAGCTGTCTGTATTCCACTGTGCCTACAGGATGACATTCGATGTTTGGATATTACCTAGCTTGTTACTTCTTTGCTTGCAGGTCTCTCTGAGGGATTAGGCTCAGTAGGAGGCTGGTACTTGTGGGTTGGCAAGAGGGGGGCTGGCCAAGGCGAAAGGGGCACCAGCGACAATGGGCTTTCAACTTTAGAGATGAGGCACTGCTCAAACTGAGGATGCTGGAGACAGCCTCTAAGATGCCAAAGCAGAGATTCCTGCTTCAATGATGGCTCCAAGAAAGGATGGAGAAGAGCTATACACATCACCAGCCTTCATTAGATGCCTTTGCAGAAACATCATCAAATCCTACGCGTCTGCTTTGTTCAGAGCCCTCCAGGAGACTCTGTCCCCTAGGGTGAGAGACCAAGCCCAACCTTCTAATCTGTCTGTCTTCTTGGTGCCTGATCTGGCTTGTCCCGGGCACAACTCCAGCTTTGGAAATAGTGGCAGTGCTTTGCGTTCATCTTAATCCAGCTCAAGTGTTCATCGTTAAGGACCCAGGGTGTGTAAGAGCCAGGAGAGGGGCTTCCTCTTGATCCTTCCGATAAACTTGAGAGGTAGAAATGATGGTGCCCTCTTTCCAGATGAGGAAACTGAGGCTCAGAGATGAGAAGGAAGCTGCCAAGTAAGTAGCAGAACCAGGTTTTGAATCTCCAAAGCACGTGTCCTTCCCCCTTATCTCAGCTTTGCTCACTTGAGTGCCTTCAAGGGTCAAAAGCACAGCCTATGAAGCTAACCTGCCTGGTTCTGTGACCTTGGGCAAGGTATTAGCTCATCTATGCCTATTTTTCTCACCTATAAAATGGAGATAATAATATTAAATTACCTCATAGGGCTGTTTTGAGAATTAAAGAATTATTGCACATGAGATGCTCCAAACAGTGCTTGATGCAGAGGGAAGCCTCTTATTTTTATTTTTGTCGAGAAGGGCACAGCCTCTGAGTTGGTGCCAACCCGCAGTGACATCGTAGCCTGGCTTCAGGATGTGTGGTGCTGGCTCTGCCGCTTATCTACCATGTGACTTTGGGGACAGTTGCCCCTTTACTGTGCCTGAGTTTCCCTGTATTTCAGAAAGAAATGGATCAGACCAGTGATTCTGAACCCTGATGGAGGACTGAGAGGCTTTGAGACTCTGGGGGAAGCAGCTAATACCTCCCAGAAAAATTCTTTTTGTTTCTCTGAGCACTTCTCAGCTCCTTGAAGCCCACCTGTTAGCTTGGCTTTGAGAGCTCCTGGGTTTGTGGAGTCCTTATGCTTCCATTCCAGAATTAGAGGGGTGGGGTCGGGAGTCAGGAGACGGCTCTGAGTGTCTCTCGTGTCCCTGTGTGTTGTCTTTTCCCTTTCCTCCCTTTATTTCTTCTCTCTTCCCTACCCCCCCCCCCTTTTTTTTTTGAGACTCACTCACTCTCACTCTGTCACCTGGGCTAGAGTGCTGTGGCATCAGCCCAGCTCACAGCAACCTGAAATTCCTGGGTTCAAGTGATCCTCCTGTCTCAGCCTCCTGAGTAGTTGGGACTATAGGCACCTGCCACAAGACCTGGCTAATTTTTCTACTTTTAGTAGAGATGGGGTCTCAATTTTCCTCAGGCTAGTCTTGAACTCCTGAGCTCAAAAGAGCCTTCCACATCAGCCTCCTTGAGTGCTAGCATTACAGGCCACCACTACATTCTGCTTCTTAAACCCTGCTGCAACTGTGGAGTTAGAAAAAGTCCAGATTCCAGGGTAGAGGGGACCCAGGCTTGACCATCTACGGGTACACCCACCCCATTTCTGTTTGAGTATTTCTTCGACTTTTCCAATGCTCACACAAAGCCTTTCTTAGTGATGAGAGTGATGGGGAGGGCATGTTTGTGAGACGAACAGCGTAATCCATAGCAAGGGAAGAAGCAATATGAGAAAGTCACGGCACTGGGGAAGGCCTCCCCGCTTTATCGGCTGGGGTGGGGGCCAGCTGTTTGTGCAGCAGACCATCTCATTCCCCACTCGGTGGCAATCAGGGGGATTTAGCTGAGGCCATCCCGGCAGGAAAGCAAAAACCAGCCCCTCCAGAAGAAAAAATGCATCCCCAAGCCAAGCCAGGCCTGCATCATGGAGGTGTCACCACTCAGGGAAGGAGACCAGCGAGACGCCTGGGAGCAAATGAGTCCCTGTGGGCTAGGGCGTGAGGTGGGGCTGTAAATCTCTCTGGGTGAGCCCCCGGCCTCGCACATCCCGCCCATAAATGGTCCCGCCACTTGGCAGTCTGCTCTCCCCATTTTTATTTGGGGTCGTCCCCAAAGGCCACGTGGCGGGGAAACAGGGCTGGGGACACAATGGTGGCACAGTGAGTGACCAGCCGCCCAGGCCCTGGCTAATCACTAGGAACACCTGGAGGAACTTGTGGAAGGAAACAAGAAACAAAATCCTGCGATTAGGGTTGCAGGCTTCTGGTGGTCCCAGCTAATCTCTTTCAGGTGGAGAGCACAGTGGGGGGGCGGGGCTGCCTTCCCAGCCCGGAGCCTAGGCCCTGAGGCCGGTGGCCCCAACCAGTCAGGCGGGAGGCTTGCAAGGCTGGCCCGTGCGTCTGTGGCAGCAGGTGCCCGCCGGTGCCACGGGCTGCGGAGAAAGCCCATGTGTGTGCAGGAACCTCATAAAAGAGATCAAGCTCTTTAAGAGCCCACCCGGCTCTCCAGAGAGAGTTCTCCCACCCCCACCTACTCTTACAGCAGGTCAAAGCTGAGGGGAACAAATGGCTGGGTGCCCAACTTCTCAGATATAACTGATCATTTTTGTTCATTTCAAGAGTAATACCAGCTTATAGTAGAAAATTAAGATGAAATACAGATAAGGAAAAAAGTAAAATGCACATGGTACCACCACCCAGGAATAATCATGTTTAATATTTGGGCCCATCCTTTATTGCTGCATACATCTAGTGGAAATGTAGGAAGGTTCTGCACATGTATTCTTCTGAGTAGAATCATGTCATGCATAGAGTTTTTAACCTATTTTATTTATCATCCATATATCTTTAGTATTTTTCTATGCCATTGCTTGTTCTCCTACACCGTGCATAGTGACCCCACAGCCTTGTGTTGTGTAGAAATCTGGGTTTGTGTGGCTAATCCCAGACTGGTGGCTTCTCCGAGTTTCCTGTGCTCACATTCATGATTGCTTCAATCCATTTTTAATCTTGAAATGTCATGAACTTCCCCCTAGGACACCAGATGGGCGAAAAAAGTGATAAAAAGCTTCAGTAGATTTAATAAGAATTTTGTCTTCATTTGGTGTATTGATAAGTGCATTTTAGAGGAAGGAGACTTTGGGGGAGATCACAATCTCCCCCCCCCCAACCACCCAATCAAATTTTCACATGAGAAAACTGAGCCTGGGGGAGAGAAGCATTTGGCTACGATCTCAGGCCAAGGAAATGCCTAAGGCAGGACCTGAACCCAGGATGCTGAGATGCATTTGCACATTCAAAGGGATTCAAACAAAGTTTTGCCTCAGTAGCAGGTGAATCTTAAGGATAATGTCTGCGAAGCTTTGCATCTTTTTCTTGAACTGGTAAAGAGTTTTATTTTCCAAACAACAGAGGGTTCACAGTGCCTTGCATCTTTCTAGTTTGGGTTTTGGAATGACTCAGCCTATCTGAGAGAGAGGCAGCAGAAGGGAACCTTTGAACGTCAGGCCCCATCACAGGCTCATAGGAACAGTCCACTTCCTGTCCTGGAGGAAGGTGCATCCTGGGCCTCTGAGGACATTCTCCCAGCCAGGACAGGTTCGTGGACATGTGACTCGGGGCCTAGATTCTGCTTTGTGCTCTCCTGCTGCCAAGGGCCTTGCCTTTTTACTCTCCCTAGGCCCTAAAAATTAAATAGCTTGTTCTGTCCTGGGGTTTGGACACTTATTTCCCTGTTAGCTTCATCTCAAGTGTCACTGGGAAAGGTCAGTTTATCCAAGCCAGGGAAGATAGTTCAGGCCCCTAGTGGAAAAATGCCTTTTTCAGGGTCATGAGCCCACTTGTAACAGAGCCAGAACCCAAACTCCGAATTTCCAGGTGTGGTAAGGGCCATCTGCTTGACTCCAGACCTCCTTCGGACACAACTGATTCATCAAGAGGAGCATCACCTTTCATATTAGGAAGGAAGCCCTATCAGGGAGGTGGTTTGAAAGTGCTGGCAAGGGTTTCTTTCTGCCTTCAGATACTGTTCCTATAGCCTGCCATGGGGCCTGACGTTCAGCATAGAATTTGCACTTAAGGCACTGTACCCTCAAGCCATGTCTCAGGAAACCTCCATGGATGTATAAGCAGCTGCATCCAGGTTCTCTAGGGGTGTAGGGTGAGCTACAACCTTAATGATCACAGATGCCATTTGTTCAGCACCGGAGGAATGCCTCTGTCTGAGACAAAACCCGGCCCTGCCTCCGGGAAGCCCATGTTCTCACGGCCACACGACTTCTCAGACATCCTCATAGCTCAGGCTTCCCTGGCCAAGGCTTTGCAGTCCTGTGAGAACTTGGCTACATCACCGAAGCACTCTGAGCTTCCGTGTCCTCGTCAGGGAAGTGAGGAGAACATCCACTTTTCGGGATCCTTATGAAGATGGGTGAGATGAAAAGATGGAGCCTGCGGGGTGTCCCTGCTGCTGGGGAGGATCAGGGCACCCAGGGTGAGGGGGGTCACAGAAGGAAGCAGGGCTACAGGAGCAATGCTGTATGGAATCCCTGCATCTTGGCACCCCAGGGACTTTAGAAATGCCTCCTCTCCCAGTTTTCTAGCTGAGATTAGAAATTGCTGCTAATCTGAGACTCAGAGCCACATCCACAGTATGAGAAACTATGGCTCTACCATGAGGTCACTCACCCTTCCCTGTGGGTAGGCAGCACCGGCCACCTGCCTGCAGCAAAAGTTCCCACAGTGTCTCTCCGCCCGACCCCCCAGGCAGACACCATCATCAACCTGTGCTGCACTCATGTATATGTGCACACACATTTCACATGTACCAGTGCACACAATCACAGGTGCACACAGTCCTAACTGTGTGCACACGCTCACACACACTTACCCAGGCATGGACACACACATGGAGAACATCTGTGTACCCACTCACTCATGTAGGTACACACCTGCCCCATCAGATACCCCCATGCATGCAAACACACACACACTGACTCATGTAAGCACACAGCCAGCTACTTGCACATGCACACACATACACACTTAGCCATGTGTGTGAACATGCACAAATGCAAGCCCATTTAAAAGAACATGGGCACTTTGTCCCTTGAATTTCTCATGAGAAGTAAATGTAACAGTTAGATGTTCAGGCTCTGGGTTCAAGTCCTAGCTCTGTTACTTATTAACCGGGTGGTCTCAGGCAAATCACTCCAGCTCTGTCTCAGTTTTCTCATCTGTGAAATGGACCTACTTGTGGCACCTCCTTGAAAGGATGCATGGTACACAGTAAGTGCTCAATAAGCGTCAGCTGCTAATAGTGCTATTTATCAGCCAGACCCTTTTAGGCCCTGAATATGTGGGCTTTCTTTTCAAATTTGCTTTTATTATATTTACTCAAAAATCCATGCCAGGTGAGTATTATGTTTATGGGAGCAAAATCATGGCTTTCACATGGAGCCTTGCACCTTCCAGGACCCAGCTCACCTGACTTCCCAGGGGTGGAGGAGATGTCCTATGCTCTCTCCCCACCCTCCGCATCACCCGCCCTCCTCCACACAGCCTGCTGGCTTGGGGATTTCACCCTTTGTCGACCCAAGAACAGTCATTGCATTGTTTCATCCTCAGCCCCATCCAACTCCCTTTACATTTTACCGCTAAATTGAATCTACTGCCAGTAATCTGATTTACATTTGAAGGCGCACACAATGCCAACATGACCAAACGCCAATAAAATTTCTAGTAAAACCCATAAATGGCTCTGTGCTCGTGTTTATGGAAATCTTAGCCTGCTCCTGCCTCAAGAACCCTGCAGCCTGGAGTCCCAAATCATTGCCATATGACCATGACACACTCCGGACGCCCTTGGCTAGTGGGGGATGAGGCCTTTCTCTGGGGGCTGGAGTGGGGACCCCAGAGGTGCTGCCTCCACCAGTGGAGTCAGGATGGAGCATATGTGTGGGATGGGGCTGGCCCCAGTCAGGTACACACACCTGCTGCCCTGCCCACGTTGCCCCATCGCGCTACCGCCAGCCACATGGCCAGGGCCTCTTGCAGAAGCAATGACTATCTCACTCAGGTTTCTGGAATGACAGACAAGAGAAAGTGACTCTGCTTAGTAAGTCACTCTCTCCTGCAGAGCCACCCTGTTCTGCTGAGCATATTATAGGCATCTCCTAGAATCATGAAAGTACAGACTCTCAATTTTGAAAAAAGCTCCAGAGGGACTAGTTCTTTCTTTTTAAAAACAAGTTGGATAATGATAAAAATTAAAGCAAATACTTATTGAGAACTTAGTCAGTATTGTTCTAAGTACTTAACTCATAGATCCTCACTGCAGCCCTAGGAGGCTGGGGTACTGTCGACTGAGAAGGTAACATGCCAGGATCACACTGTCCCCAAGCAGCAAAGATGGGGTTTGAACTCTGGCTGTTTAGCTCCAGAATCCACGTGCTGGGCCCCTACTCTATACCACTGAAGAAGCACCTACTATGTGTCAGACTACAGACAAGTCCTTTACATACCTTACCACTGAGCCTTACAGTAGCCTTGTGGTGCAGTACTGTGGATCCCAGAGAGGGTAATCACTTTGTTCAAGGACACCTGCCTTATGGATTTGCAGGCCAAGCTTTTGATTGTTTAGGACCTAAGGTGCAGAGGGCATAGTTGATCATACTTCTCAGTTCATGGCAACAAGTCACTATTAGTCCATGCTAGATTGATTATTGCTTAACATAATCCCCCCCTTTCGCCATTCCCATCCCACCCCTCCCATTATTGTAAAACATGTTTTATTACTTTGAAACTTTTCTGTGCATGTAATTTTAGGGGACATAAATATGATTGTGCTATAGGTGTCATGCTGGTTCTGTTTTTCATTCAATCCTGTGTATTTATGCTCTATTCCCTATTGGGTTCCCTTCGTGGTCGCCACTTATAGGGGCCTGGGACTGGCCAGGTCTCCGGCCCTGGGCTTATTTAGGTTCTGAATGCAGACCACTAGGCTACCTTGCTCAGGAACAATTGCTCTTAGGTGCCTGAGGGCTTTTTGCTTTAGCGGAAGGGAGAGAGAGAGAAAGATAATATTTTAGGGAGTAAAGCAGTCTTAGTAAGAAGAACACATCTTAGCAGTTTTTCGTAGAGAGAGAAGCTGTGCAGATGTTCTGCAGGCAGAAGTGACAGAGTCAGGGTGAGCAGGTCCGTGATTCAAAGCATGCTCCCAACTGCCTGCTCCTCCAGCCTCTTATAGACACACCCCCATGGCTCTTAACACCACAGGTGTAGAGACTGTTAATCACTGATGCTCCCATCTCTCGAGCTCTCATGTTTGTTAGGAGAGCCAAATCCCTCCCCATGCCCTTTTCACCAAGGTGTTACATTATAGAGCTATATAGGTGTTTCTTATAACTCTCACTCCTCCTATAATTCCCATGGGTGTTGCTATTTGTCCACTTCTAATTGCTCTTGGTATTTCACAGTGGGTACATCTAGCACGTTGTACTTATCCAATGCTCCAGCAATGGACTGTAAGTTGTCTACAGTGCTGTTAGACCCAATTGATGATGTGATGAATATCTCATAAATTCCCCTGTCTGGATGTATGTGCAAATTTCTCTGGACCAAACACTGGGGAGTGGGACTGCTGAGTCATAGGAGACACATACACCTTATTAGATTGAAACCTTCCAGGATGACAATCCAGAGGCCCACCTCCCCACACCCAGGCCAATGCTTTGTTCTTTCCTGCCTTCTAATTCTTGTTAATTTGATAAATGTATAATTATATCATAATATTGATTTAATTTGCTAATAACTGTGTGGCTTAACATGCCTGTGGTCTTTGGGGCTTCTTCAGTTGTGAATGACTGGTTCACGTCTTTTCCATTGAGATTCTTGTAGATTTTCTTGTAGATTTACAATGGTTCACTATATATCCTAGGACATCAGTCTCTTTTAAATTTTAGATATGACACATATTTTCTCCTTTTGTGTCATTTATCTTTTAACTTTGTCTATGTTGACTATCACTGAACAAATTTCTTAATTTTAATCTACTCAAACTGATCAATTATTTTTTCCAATGATTTGTACTAGAGGGCTATAGTTCAGGAATTCCTTCCTTGTTCCCAAGTCGCCAAGAATTCTCCTATAATTTCCTTTATGATTTGCCTTTCACGCTTAGATTTTTTATTCCATCTACATCCTACTTTGCTTACACCACTAGTTAGGGATCTAATCTTATTTTTCTCTAGGTAGAGAACCAGTTTTTCTAACACCATTTCCTAAGTCTTTCCTCCTTTCTCACGAAAATGTCCTGCCCCGTTTAGTGTATATGAAGTTCCCATATATCCAAGCAACTCTCTTTGAGCTCCTTCTTTGCTTTACTGATGTACCAACCTGGCACCATTTTTTTTATAATACAATGGCTTTGTGTAGTGTTCGACAGTGGGAGATGCCCCTCTTTGCTTCTCATTTTCTCAGTTAATTTTGCTGGTCACAGACCTTAGTTCTTCAAAATATATTTTACAATAAGTTCATCACATTCCTCAAAAAAATCAACTGAGGCTGGGCACAGTGATTCACGCCTATAATCCTAGCACTCCAGGAGGCCAAGGTGAGTGGATTACTTGAACTCAGGAGTTTGAGACCAACCTGAGCAAGAGAGAGAGACCTCATCTCTACTAAAAATAGAAAAACTAGCTGGGTGATGTGGCAGGTGCCTATAGTCCCAGCTACTAAGAGGCTGAGGCAAAATGCCTAAACCCAAGAGATTGAGATTGCTGTGAGCTATGAAGCCATGGCACTCCACCCAGGGTGACAGGAGTTAGACTCAAAAAAAAAAAAAAAAAAAAAAAAAAACAACTGAAATTTAGTTTGGGATGTATGGATTAATTTGGAGAAAGTTGATATCTTTTTTAATAAGTGTTCTAACAGAGTAAAAACTTTTTTTTTCATGGAAGTCATGGGCTTGCTTTGTAGTTTATTTCCTAAACTCTCTATGATTTTATTACTCTTATGAGTAGTTCCTTCCTTCCTTTCTTTCTTTCTTTATTTCTTTCTTTCTTTCTTTCTTTTTTTTTCTTTCTTTCTTTCTTTTGGTGTCAGTCTGTCAGTCGAGGCCCAGGCTATAGTGGTAGTTTTAAATTATATTTTCTGTTTATTGTTTATATACAGTAATCTATTTTTTTTTTAAGTTGGCTTTTTATTCAGCAATCTTGCTGATCTTTCTTATTAGTTCCTACAATTTGTTGATTATGTTGGACTTTCTATGAATCTATAATTTTCTCTTTCTTATACTGACCTTATCTAGGTTAGGAATCAAAATGACATTAGTCTGACAAAATGTTATCAGTTATTTGTCTCTTTTTGGAATGCCTTGTGTAAGATAAGAATTTCCCTATCTTGAAAGTTTGCTAAAACTTACCTGTAAGACATCTGTGTCTAGGACTTTCTGTAATGAGGGGACTTAGATTACCATTTCAATTTCTTTAAAATGCATATTGGTCTATGCAAAATCAATCATTTCCTCTGCAGCAATTTTTTTCTCTCTTTACTTTTTCTAAAAGTTTGCCCATTTTTTCCTTGATTTTAAAATGTTTTAGCTTTCAGTTTTTCATAACACTTTTTTTTTTTAAAAGAGAGAGTGAGAGAGTCTCACTATGTTGCCCTCTGTAGAGTGCTGTCATGTCACAGCTCACAGCAACCTCCAACTCTTGAGCTTAAAGAATTTTCTTGCCTCAGCCTCTCAAGTAGCTGGGACTATAGGTACCCGCCACAATGCCTGGCCATTTTTTTGTTGTAGTTGTCATTGTTGTTTAGCTTGCCCAGGTTGGGTTTGAACCTGACACCCTGAGTGCATGTGGCTAGTACCATAACCACTGTGCTACAGGTACTGAGCCCATAACACTTTTTAATATGCCTTAATTTCTGTTGTGCCACTACGTATTTTTCCCAGATTCACTTTGTATTCTGCTATTTGCATTTTCTTGTTTATCTTAAATAATCTTTTTGAAAAAACAGCTTTTGATTTAGTTCACTTTTTCTTTCTGTTGCTGTTTTCTCTATTTTGCTGGCTTTGGTGGTTGTTTTTTAAAGTGGCTCCTTCCTTTTAGCTAGACGTTCCTTCTCAACAGTTCGATAAACATTTATTAAGTAAGTACTATGTATGAGGCCTTAGAGTTATAGCAGAGAGCACAGCCCATCACAGTCCACTTTCTAGGACAAGGGGTCATGAAATTTGCTTTCAGAAAGTTGAACAGTCCTAAATCCATTCATTAATCCATCCATTTTACAAACACATTGAGGCTTGCTGTGGGCTAGATGCTTCCCTCCCTCCCCTTCTGCCCACCCATGCTCAGCACCCCGTACCATGTGTGAGGAGCAGCAGAGGAGGAGGAGAGAACAGGCCTCAGGCCTTTGGTGGAAGCCACATTCGCTCACTCAACCCAGCCCTAAAGTCTCCTCCAAGACAGCCCCATCTTTGGCCCCAAGAATGTGACACCTTGGATCTGTCCTGGACAATCCAAAATATAAGGGGCACTGCTGGACCCAGAGAGAGCCGGGAGAATCTTGTCAGTGCTTTTGTGGGAAGAGAGTATGCCTGAAATCTGAGACTTCTAGCCCAGTGTCTCTGCCACTGGAGGTTGGAGTTGGAAGGACCAATGTCTTATTTAACAAAGAAGGAAACTGAGACCATGTAGAGAGACTGGGGCAGAAGATCTCAGCTCTCTGCACACCCCAGGTCAGAGCTTCCTTATAGAAGCTATGGGAGGGTCAGGGTTGGGATGAGACAGGTGGGCCTCCTTTTTGTGCCGGGACACATCCTCAGCAGCTCTGAAAAGGTAGACTGACCCAGGGAAGTGAAGGGCTCCCACAGGGGGTGGTAAGCTCTGAGACGTGGGAGAAGGTCACACAGAAGCAGATGAGGCACCTGCTTGATCAGAATAGGAGTAGGATTTTTAGCTCAGGCTCCAGGACACAGTGAGTAGGCTGAGGAGGTAGCTGGACTGGGTCAGAGAGTAAGCCATACTTGGGTGGGCAATCAAATACCAAACTATCGTAAAAGATGCAGTCATTTCATGTGTAGGAGAGGTTCTGCTTGGACCCAGAATTCTTCTGCTCACCCATGCAACCTTTTTGTGGCCCAGGCCATGTGTGATCTGCTCTTCAAAAAGTCCTTCTTCTTAAGAGTTAGAGCAGCGCCCTGCCACTGAAGGTGCAGGACATGTGCTGGCATGGCGGGTAAGTTTTAGGGTTTTTAAGTTTTTGTCTGGGAGTTTATAAAAGGTGCAGACTCTCAGGCCTCACCCCAGAGCTGCTGAATCAGAATTTGCATTTTAACAAGAGCCCAGGTGCATATTTAGGTCTCAAAAGCTCTGTACTTGCATATAAGTTCTGTGAAGTTGGAAGCACATCTGTTTTACAGCGTGCAGCTTAAAGTTTGAGAAGTGCTGGGCTAGTAGCAACTCTCCCTGTGTGACTAGGGCATGACACTTAAACTTTCCGTGCCTTCATTACTCCATCTGTAAAATGGGGTTGGTGGTAATAGTTCATGCCTCAGTAGGGCTGTTGAGAGGATTATATGGGTTGATGTATAGAGAGCTGGCTTGTAAGCATTCATTATAAACACTAAGTATTATCAGTACCTCCAGCCTACCCTGGAATGATTTTCTAAATTCTTTCTGGTCACAGAAATAATAGACTCATGGTCTGGCTTTAACTAGTTGCCCATTTTGGTTTTGGCATTCATTGCTTCTCCTTATATTGCAATGATGTAACATATAGCAAGAAAATTGTGGGGACAGGTGCATAGGACTGTACATTGTCCATCTTCTTACAGATGAACTCTTTCCTTCCCTATGTCTTCATACCCTTTATTATTTTATGCAATATTTAGTGAGCAACTATTGCATGTCAAGAATCACTCCAAGTGCTTGACTTATAGCAATGAGCAAACAGAATCCCTACATCTTATCCTCATGAACCTTACAATCTTAACAAAGGAGACAGAAATGAAGGTAAGTAGATGATAATTTTGTGTAAACTCAAGGCCATATGCCGCTATATTTCACTTATATATGTATGTTGGTACAAGGCCTTCCCCTTACCACCTCTTTTTGTGTCTTCAGTATACTTTATAAACAAATGTGATAGAAATTATTGAGCCTAGTGTGTGGCTGTGAGATGGCCTGTACAACCAACCGATTGTCACAGTTGGTCTCACAGGTTGGTAGGGTTCCTCTCCTTCCTCTTCCTGCAAGTGGACTCCTCGGGAAGAAGCCCCAAGGTAGAATTCTGGCCAATCAGAGCATTGCCTTCCACGAGCCACGCAATTGGTTCACAGGGGTAGGACTGTGACTCAGTCAGACAAAAGAGACCAATCCCGGCCTTTGCTTAAGTCCCGGAGAAGGGGCTTCCTCTTTGCTCACTGGACTTAAGCCAGGGTGTCAGGCTGGGTTGGGGTCAGTTATCTTTCTTCCATGATGAGGAGCCTTCCGAGAACATGGCAAGAACAGAAGATATGAGGAGAGAAAAACGGAGTCCTGGAGAGAATACAGCTGCCCCTGCCTTCTCAGCTTTCTGTTCTGGTCAGTTTGGGTTGGTTTTTGCATCCCTTCTCAGGGAGACCTGAGGTTATCTTTGTTCTCATACAAAAAAGATTGGTGACCCCATGTTGTACCATGGGATCCAAAATAATGAATTAAGACTTTCCCAGAGGAGCATTCAACCAATGGTAATTAGGAGCCCAGCTCTCTGCCCCTTGTTTGTGCCTTCCCAAGTGCAAGTTCTGCTCTGTCACCCGAGTCCCCAGCAGGATCTAGGATGGTAACTGGCTTGATAGCAGACACTTTTGTAGGCAGCCTTCCCTTCTCAGTCTGCCTTCCCCTACTGGTGTTCCCTGGGATCACCTCCAGGATAAACTACGTGCCCTTGATTCCTTATGTGAGGGTCTGCTTCCAAGGCAAGGCAAGCCAAGGCACCTCCCTCAGAGGTCATTGTGAGGGTCAGATGGGGGAATGTCCACCATGGTGCTGCCATGCAGAAGGCCCTCCTATGACACACCTGTTTGATTTTGGAGCCCATGCTATGCCTCTTTCACTTTTTACCCTCAAGGGAAAAAGAAGGAAGACAATAACCTTTCCTAAGCTTCTAATCAGACAATGGTATACAGGGAAAGCTTTATTATAAATTTTGCTCACATAAAAAGATGCATAGCATACAATTTATAAATAAGTCAATATGCCAATTCTCTGTATTGTAAATGCCATATGGCCACTTGACTTTTTTTTTTTTTTTGAGACAGAGTCTCATGCTATTGCCTCAGGCTAAGAGTGCTATGGCATCAGCCTAGTTCACAGGAATCTCAAAGTACTGGGTTCAAGCAATCCTCCTGCCTTAGCCTCCCAAGTAGCTGAGTCTATAGGCACCCACCAGAATGCCTGGCTGATTTTTCTATTTTTAGTAGAAACAGTGTTCTTGGTCTTGTTCAAGCTGGTCTCAAACTCCTGACCTTGAACAATCCTCCTGCCTCAGCCTCTCAGGGTGACAGGATTACAGGTGTGAACCACTGGCCACCACTTAACTCTTACAGAATGCTTTCTTTGAGTTTTGTTGAACTATCACATCCCAAGTCAACCTATGATTGCAAATGAAGAATGAGCACACTTCCAACAGGAATGATAGCAAGTAAGATTAGAACAAAACAATGAAGACTTTACGAGTCCATCACTGATACTTATATGAACAGCTGATTTGCTGACCCAGGTAATAGTTTTCAAAGGCTGGGAGAGTATTTCTTAGACTTGTGGGTGTTCTTCACCAGTTCACAGCTATAGACATGACACACTTTAAGTTTATTCTACATCGCTTTCTGAAGTTTAGACAATCAACACAACAGCGTAAATTAAGCCCTGATTTGTAGTGCCTGTCAATTTCTATGGAGTAAACATTCCTGCCATTCACAGCTGATTCAAAGCTATTAATGTGATATCACTTGCACCAGAATTGGGGAAAGATGTTCAGTAGCACATCTTTATGGTATTTCCACCCTGTAGGTACAACAGGTGTAAATAACTTCAAGAGCTTAGATACTGGTAAAATGATTAGAGAATGATTAGCTTTGACCATTACCTTTGTTTTATTTTTAATCAATATATTTTGTTTTTTTTAGAAGTTTTAAGCTTTTAACAAAATTGTCTAGAAGAGATTTCTTATATACCTCCTGTCCCCACCCATGTATAGCTTCCCTGACTACTATACCAGAGTGGTACATCTGTTCCAATCAATTATTAATACCAATATATCTCAATCACCTGATTTGCTATGGAGTTCACTACTAGTGTTCTACAGTCTATGGGTTTTGACAAATGTAGAATGATATGTATTTACCAGCGTAGTCCTATATAGAATTGTTTCACTGATATCTTTGTTTCTAATATAACTTATTTAATTTTACCTAATTTAATTTTTAATGTTGACTGTGTTTAACAACCTGTTCATAAAATTCCTAAAGTTTTAACAGTTTTTTGTCAGGGGCCAGGGCAGCAGGGGCCAGTGCCCCAGCACATCCCACCTTAGGAACTCCTTGGACAACCTGAGATCCCTGGGCCTCACCTTCAAGGCACCTAATGTCTTCTGGGTAAAACTGGCGCTGCTCTGGATTGTTCTGAACTCAGAAATCCATCTTGTAACTGGGTGTGTGTTTGTTTTTTTGAGACAGAGTCTCACTCAGTTGCCCTGGATAGAGTGCTCTGGCATCACAGCTCACAGCAACCTCAAATTCTTGGGCTCAAGTGATCCTCCTGCCTCAGCCTCCCAGTAGCTGGGACAGGCACCTGCTACAAAGCCTGTCTAGTTTTTCCATTTTTAGCACAGATAGGGTTTCACTTTGCTCAGGCTGGTCTCAAACTCCTGAGCTAAGGTGATCCACTGCCTTAGTCTCCCAGAGTGCTAGGATTATGGACGTGAGCCACTATGCCCAGCCTTGTAGCAGGGTCTTATGTCCCACTCCTGGGCAGGCAGAGTCTGCTCCCCTGCCACTTTCTGCCAGAACTGCAAGCCATCAGGTGCCCATCAGGACTGAGCCTGGGTACAGACCTGGACATCCCACACAGGCAGCTGCACAGACGGGTCAGCAGCAAGGTGGCTTCTCCAGACCTCTTATCTCTCCAAGATGCAGCCTATTGGATAAGCATACTTATGCTTTGGAATGGGAAGCCTTGAGAAGTTTACAATAAAAATGAAAAAACAATCGTATGCTGAGGAGCAATCATTTACTTGGAGAGCTACAGCCTAAAGTTTCTCTGTTCATGGGCTTCGCTAGCATAGCTATTATTTTTGTTGCCCTCTAGAGGGGTTTATCCTGAGTACATAGCCTTAAAGAGACAGCCACACTGCATATGGCCTGGCTGGGTCAAAAGGAGAACCCCCCCTGGATGCTTTGACAACCTGGGCCCTGCAGTGTTGGTGGTTGAGGATTCTAAGACAGTGAATATCCCAGCCTATGAGGGTACACAGTTCCAGAACAGGGAGATTTGCTACATCATGGGAAGGACGAGAGAGGCACTGACCCAAACCAATTGTGAAATAAGGAGGTTCTCTCCCTTCCCGCAGCGAGAACCCTGTTTATAATAGATATTTAACAAGTGCTCATAGGGCCCTTGCAATGTGTTCATGTACTGTTCTCAATACTTGGCAAATGTTAATCCTTTTAAACTTTCTAACACAGGTGCTCTTAAACCCATTTCATAGCTGAACAAATTGAGGCCTCAGAAGGGTAAGTGACAGGATTTGAACCCAGAAAGGCTGGCTCCAGAGTCAAGCCCTGAATGCTAATGCTATCCACGAAGAGGGCACAAAGTAGTCAGGACTTCCCAGGAGCGCAGTTCAGCTGGCACTGCCGGCGAGGGTGCCGGGAGGTAGGAGGGATGATGAGAATTCAGACCAGAGTGGCAGGGGGCAGACTTTATACACACAGGTGCATACCTGGGCACACATGAACACACATGCACAGCCATACATATCCAAACACACCTGCACCTGCAAATATGCATACATGAACACACACATGCAGACCCCACGTCGTCATCTGTGCTTTAGAATGTTCTCTCTAGTAGGCTGGGGGAAACATGGAGAAGTTGAGTCTCTCTGGACCTCAGTTTCTTCATCTGAAAAATGAGGGATCTGTTTTTCCCATAATGAATGGGAAAATTCTTTGTAAACCATAAAACTAAAAGCATATGAGCTGTGTATTCAAAAGCTCATATCCTTGTCGAAAGACTAAAATATGAAAGTTATCAATAGAGCTCCCAAAACTCTCTGTCAGTTTGAGGAGGTGGTGTGGGTTGATGTATCTGTATGTAGCAAATGAAGAAATTGGGTCCCAAAAAGGATAAGTAAAATTCCCAGGTGCACCCCATAAGTTTGTGGCTGAGCTGGGATTTAAATCCAAGTCTGCCTGACTGATGTCTCCAGGCTCCTGCATTACCCAGGAGCCAAGACTAGAAACATCTTTCTCAGATCACTGATGTCCTCTGACCATTCGTCCTGCCCACTCCAAGGGCAGCACTAGTAAACACTTCCCACAGGCCTGACAAGACAACAATCTACCATCCATTAGCTGATAACCTTTGTTAACTTAAAAAAAAATTGCTGTGTATTATTCATGGCTTGACAAGTGGTAAAATGCCTTTGTTTGCCCCTTCCCTCTTCCTGCACTATTTCCTGTCTTTTCTCTTTCTTTTCGCAAGAGAGCTTTCTCCCCCAGAGAGCTTTCCCCCCAGAGAGCTTTCCCCCCAGACAGCTTTCCCCCCAGAATGGGACTGTTGATATCAGAACAAGGGAGGCAGCTCAGCAGAGGCTTTGATATGGTGTCAGGGTTTAATTTCTGGCCCTACCACTTCCTAGTTATAAAATGGGCATAAGCCAATAGTTAGTCCCTGGGTAACCTATTAGAAACACTCAGACTAGCATCAGGAAAGAGGACGTACTTGTTACACTGCTGAGAAATGCAGTGGCCAGGGGATGGGAGTGTAGCCACAGCCCTCTGAGGGCAGGACCGCTGTGCAAAGGCAGCAACAGCTACTGCAAGAGACAGAGTCAAAGAGGTAACTTTACAGTCCACAGGTTCCCAAGGCTTAAGTGATGAAAGGACACAGGCCTTGGGTTTGGAAAGGTTGGCGGAGCAGGAAAGATCTGGGTTGGAATCCTAATTCTACCTCTTATTTGCTGGGCAACCTCCTCAAAATCACATATCCTCTTTGAGTGTCTGTTTCCTTTGCCATGAAATAGAGATAATTACATTTACCTCTGTGCAAAGGCAGGGCCCAGAGTAGATACTCAATAAACAGCAGTTCCTGGAGTTGGTGTCCGGACAATTCCCCTCACCCAGGCAGGGAACCTACTCATCCAGGCCTCGGGAAACTCCAGACTGCCTGCAGTGAAGAAAAGCGTCCAGCACCTCTCTAGCCGGCACTTGAAGCTTCACTTACCTTTCTGAAAATTAAATTAAAACTCAACAGTAGTGCCATTGTGGCTTATGCATTGCTGGGCTTGCCAGCAAATAGTCTTTAATATCCACCGCTGACAGGATGGAATTAGCTGCATTTTTTTTTTTTTATTGTTTGGGTTTTTATTTCTTGCTCCAACTTTCACTCTCCCCCATAGGGTATAGGTTGGTGTTTAATCTCATCCAAAGAGCATCAGGCCATTCTTCAGGAGGACAGGCTGGTGATCACGGCCCCGAGCTGACCAGGTGAGCACAGGGTGAGCGGCGTGGCCATGGGTGGAGGCGGCCTTCTGCTGATCTTCTCCCAGCGTCCAAGTTGGCCAACACAGGCTGTGCAGGCACAAGAGAATCAATGCAGAATTATCGTTAAGCCTCCTGATCATTATCCTCATTAGAGGAAACTGGAGCTCAGCTGGCCTGAACGCAGCCCTAAACCCCACTAAGACGGGACGCACTCGGGAAGAATACGCTGTATGTAATTTAATAATCCTGGAAACAAGTCTGCATTCTTTTTTGTCTTTGGCCCAAAGGAGAGGTAATTCCTAACGCAGCCAGAGAAGTGGAACGGTGCCGACTTGAGGGAAGGGCCGAGAGTGGGTGGACACGAAGGACTCAGTAGGATTTGGAGGCTATGCTCTGCTTCTTCTGGATGGGATCACCATTCATTCACCCACACCCTCATCAAGGCCTCTGCTAGCCCTTCAGAACCTTCCAGAACCTTCAAGGGCATTAGAGAAAAAAGCCCCTTTCTCTAGGTCAATGAAGCCTGGCCCTTGACATGGCATAGCAAACACAGAGGAGGTTGGGTTTCAACCTTACATTGACCCCTTCTGGGAAGTCCTTATAGAAAGCACCCAGCCACTCCCTCCCATGGAAAGTGCCTTTGTAGCTGCCCTATGGAGATGCCCCCAAAGAATTTAAATTACTATACTACCTATCACATTTTGAATTGATTTTCAATTTCCTCCTTTAAAACATTTTGAGGCCAGTATGTCATACCCTTAAATTGGGCAAAAATCTTCAAAACATATTAGCCATCTTTCAGCACTCACTTTTCTCACATCAGTGTCCACTTGTCCCTCTTATGTGGGTCTATTTCCCCTTTCCCCTGAGCACAGGGAAAAGAGCAACAGTAGGAGCCTGAGAAAGGCCGATGCTTCTCCTCAAGCCTGTGTCTGTGCTGCTAGGCTGGGGCCCGTTCAGGCAGACTGAGGAAAGAAGGAAATCCAGTGGGGTCTCCAAGCAGCAGCCCAGCAGTGGAGGGACATCCTGGCTCCACCCAGCCCCTTGATCTTCCCTCCAACATCCCAAAGGAAATTGCACACTCAACACGAGGTACAGCCAAGAAGAGAGTGGCCACACTGGCTGGAATGTGCATGCTGAGGTCAGCAGAACCAAGGCCTCCACAGAGGTGGTGGTGTAGGCAGTTCCAGCAACACCCAAAGGGCCCACCAGACTCTGATCCAATTCAGAGGGGGCAGCACTCCTGAGCTCCAGGCTGTGGCCAGTGGATCACCTGCACTGAAATGTGGCATGTGGAGATGAGGTACTCAAGTAGAATCCCACCCAGAGGCGTCAACAGCCATTGAGGAACTTATGACCTGGTGCTAGGATGGCAGGGCTGGGGGGAGGGGCTTCTTGGCCTGGGGCATTAGGAAGGGCTTCACAGAGTAGTGGCAACTTCACATGAACCCTAAAGGTGACCGAGAGTCCACTAGATGCAAGATGGCCCATGCCCTTCGTTCAGTTTCTCAGCCCGGCTGTCCACAGACCTTCCTGTGACCTTGGCAGAGTCTCCCTCTCCCTGGACCTCCGAGAGAGGCAGGGAAGCACAGGGAGTTTTCTATCAGCTCCCTGGGCCTGTGGGGCCCCACAGTGTGAGTGGATTGGCTAGGCCTATGGGACTCCAGGAGGGGTGGTCACTCGACAGCCACCCACCCCTAAATGAAAGTAAGAAACGATTAACCAGCTATCCCTGGGTGGAGGCTCTCCTCCCCAGCAGCCTGCCAGGAATGTGCTGACGCAGGAGGAACCCTGTTCCCGGCAGTGCCAAGGCCCTGCCGCACTGGCTCTGGCGCGACAACAGTGTCCGTCTTATAGAGCAGAGCGTCCTTCCACCCACAAAGGCCCTGGACAGTGCCTGAGATGGATAAACAAGACTGAGCCTCAGACTATTGAATTAGGCCGCTTCTGGCGTTGCTATCTTGGCAGAGCTGGTTCCTCTGTGATTGTTATCAGCCATAATCAAATCTAGAGAGCGGCTGGAATGCTAATACCTTCCCCTGAAGTGTGTCCTTCTGGGGATGCAGGCAGTGCTTTCCCCCTTTGTCAGGTCACAGTTGTGGCTCCAATCCACAATGGCCTTGTTTGTTTCAGCCCGGGGCCTCCCCAAGTGCCAATCGGTCAAGTGATACCATTTTGTTTCCTAGGAGAGACTTCGAGCCTGGTGGGATGATGAGAAGGGAACAAGGGTGGGTTAGGGCCCCTCCCCAGCCCCCCAAGGAAGGTGAATAGGGGAGCACCAGGTGGGCTCAAAATGAGATCTGTTTGCACAAGAATTTGTTTGCACCAGATCTCAAATGAGATCTGTTTGCAACAAAATTTGTTCATTTATTTCTTCCCTAAAAAATGGGAATTGTGCACTCAACAGAAGGCACAGCCAAGAACAAGGCTAGGCCCCACACTCTAAGCACTTACAGTTCAGGGACAGTGACTCCCCAGCCAGTGGACACACAGACATTCCAGCATGTACAGTTGCAAGCGCACAACAGGAGCACAGTCGGGACACCTGAACCAGCCTGGGAGTCGAAGGGATGCTGGAGGGATTCCTGGAAGAAGTTACACATCAGAAGAATCATGGCAGGTCCCGGCAGTGAGGAGTGGGTTTTTGTAGCAAGAGGCTCAACTCAAAGACTTTCCTGAGTCCCAGTAAAAGGATTCCAGTTGGCAGCAGATGCCTGAGACTTGGAAAGAAGGGGTGTGGGGACTTAGCCGTAGTTCTAGACCTCCTGACAAGGAGAGCAGCTCTTTCCTTACGAGAAATGGAGACATGGGGAAGATGAAGAGAAGGTCAGTAGGGCTGCAGCCACATGAGGGTGGGATCACTGACCCATCTGGAAAAAGTGACTCTGAGCTCTGCAACGTGGCAGCAAAGGCTGGGCTAGCCTGTGCTTCATACTTGACAGGGGCCTAGAGTCCTCCCTAGACGTGGCCCAAGCTGTGTCCCAGGTTCAGGCATTCAGTACTGAAAGAGAAGATTGCTGGAGGTCCACACACAGCCTGCAGAGAGCACATCAACCCCAGGACCTCACGCTGTAGATGTGGGGAGGCAGGCAGGAAACACAAACACAAAACCCGACAAGCAAACAAGTTCAGGGTTTCAAATGATCTGAAGGCAATAAAGCAGGGTGGAATGATGGAGGGTGGACAGGTAAGCCCAATAGGCTAGATGGACGGATGGATCGGTGGATGGTTATTATCAATCAAATCCAAGTATCCAAGTATGACCAATACATAGCCTAGGCCTTGCGGGCTCTGATTGAGGCTGACTAGTGAAATGGTTAGAACCCAAGACACTCCACCTGTGCCTTGTTCCAGCCCTGTCACTCACCCTCCAGGTCACAGGGACAAGTCACTTACCATCCTTGTGCCTTGGTTTTCTCATCTGTGAAATAGAGATAGTCACAGAGTGATACATGTGTCTATTTACTTTGTAAATTGCTTTGGGTGCATGGCACATACTAAGCGACCCAAGTGTTGTGCTTATTGTTGGTGAGAAGGGTTGAGAAGGGTTCAGAAGGGTTCCGAGGCTCAATGACAGGAGGAAGAACCAGAATGTGCTATCCAGATTGTCACCCAGGTCCACTCCACCTCCAGAGACTGGCCCCTCTCCAAGCTTCCCCCAGGAGGAAAGCCCTGATTGTCCTCAGTGTAGGTGAGACCACTGCTTCCAGCTCTCAGCCTTCCCTCTGCTCTTGTGATCTCTTCCGTTTGTTCCTTCCTTCCTTGGCCCACAGTGACAGGTTTAAGTCTGGACAAAAGGCAGTGCCCGGGAGTCAGAGGGGGAGGGGACAGGAGACCCACTGCCTGGAGCTCCCCTCTCCCATCTGGGAGGGGCCCAAGAGCGGTCCATGGAAAGGAGTCTGATCTGGGAGTCAGAGGACCCTCTGGCCAGCTCCATCCTGCTGAAGGTCTGTCACTCTTGTTCCCTGCCACTCAGGTTGGCAGCCCTAATAACAAGACAGAAGCAGACTTCCTCTGGTTGGGGCTTGTGGTCTGGGGACCTGACTCCTGAGGCAGAGAAGAAGTGTCCTAAAACCATCAGATGAGGTGACCTCTTGAGGGCCTGCTACCCCTAATAGCCCATGATTGGGGTTATTTTTAAATTTTACATGATTAGAGTTCTGAGTTTTCAGGGGGGGGGGGGGAGGAGCTATTTCTTGCCCTAATTGGGGAAGTTCTAAGGATAAAGGCCCTGCTGAACAATCAGTCAGTAAGGGGAGACGGCCAGGAAGGAAGAGCAGCTCAACTCTGCGAAGGGAGAATGAACCAGGGCTCAGCCATCTCAGACTGTAAATCCAGAGCCACTGCCCACCGACTGCAAGCCGGGGCCAGTATTCGGCCTCCCTAGACTCTAAGCGGTAGAGACTGTGGTGGCTGGTGGCACCGTGAGGCAGGAAGTGGGGGTTCAGGTGGAGGGTGAGGGCCGATCCCCTTCTCACACATGTAGGTGGGGTCTGGTAGTTCAGCAAGTTCCTACAGGGGACGCCCAAGGCATCCTTGGTTGAGCTCTCAGGAGCCCCTCTTGGTCCCTGATTCTCTCTGCCCCGTCCCTCCCTTCTCCATGTGCAGCCAGGCCTCTCCTCCATCTCTTGGGGCCTGGTGCCCATCTTCTCCTCTTCCACTGGGAATGCTCAGCCCTCTCAGCCTGCTCAAGACTCACATCCTCCCCCAGCACCCTTTCCTCCAAGGCACATGCCCGCCACCCAGAGCAGCCTTCCCCACCTTCCTTATGTGGTCAGCATCCACCCTCCTTTCCTAGCCAACTACCAAAGTCTCCGCGGAGCCCCGGCCCTGACTCAGGCTTCTTCTTGCCCCCACGCTTAGCATTGCAGCTCGGCAGCAGTTGGCACCCACACGGCTGTGTCATGGACACCAGAGCTCAAGCCCTGGCTTTCTTGCCTCCAACCCACGGGACTTCTGAGCTTTAGCTTCCTGATCTGCAAAGTGGGAATGGGAATAACGGTGCCTCCCTCAGATGAGGACTCAGCCCAGCCCAACCCATGATAAATGTTTATTAATGACACCGCGAGTTACCGTGTTGTGTTCTTTATCATTTATTCTCATACTGCTCCCCCTACCCTCTGCCAAGCATAGTCCTACAGATCCCAGAAGAGTTACTAGGGAATTGAGGCTTGTAATCCACACTGGAATTTTAAAGCACTTTCTCCTGTGTCACTAAAAGACCTTTTTTTTTTTTTTTTTTTTTAAATCTTTACCTATCTCTCTGAGGCAGGCAGATGAGGGATTATTTATCCCCATTTTACAAAAGAGAAATCCAGGTTCAGAGAAGTTAAGTTGCTTGCCCAAAGTCACACAGCTAACATCAATAGCCAGGTCCTAAATGTGGTTCCCTGGGGACCCCCAGACCCTGGGCCTTTTCCCTTAGGCTCTTACAGTCTTGCATATTTTCCCTCCAAAATGACTCAAAACAGTGAAAATACAGAGTTGACATTTAAAAGCCTGATGCAGAATATGGTGCCTCTAACTAAAAAGATACCGTTTTCTGTTTTGAAAGATCCTATTCTGCAAGTGACACAAGACACTACTTTAGGGACGTTCTATCATCAAGTGACGAAGTCCCTAGCAACAGGCTCCTGCAAAGCTCGCATGTGTCAATACATTTTTAGGAATATCATCACACCAAGTTTTAAAACCCACTGACCGTAAAACAAGGCTCAGCAGAGGGTGTGTGTGTGGTGTCTGCATGTGATGTGTGTAGGTGTGATATGTGTGTCCAGTGTGTGCCATATATGTGCGTAACTATGTGTATGATATGTGTGTATGCTGTGTGTGGTGTGGGCGGTGTGTGTGGTGCGTGTATGTGGTGTTATGTGAACAGGTGTGCCATATGTGTGTGATATATGTGCAGCGTATGTCAGTGTGAATGTGGTGAGTGGGTGTGATATCTGTGTGTATGTGTGGTATGTGTGGTAGATGCTGGGTTTGTGAGTGTGTGCATGTGTGTGGTGTATGTACATGTGGTATATGTGTGATGTTTGAGCGTGATGTATGTGTGTATGTCTGTGGGGTGTGTGTGTGTGTGCATGTGGGCCTGGGCTCTGTGTGTGTGTGGTGTGTGTCTGTGTGCACACACACATGCCTGCTGCTCAGTGCTTTTCTGCTAACAGTGACAGGGTCAGGGAAGAATTTTCTGTGACTAATTAGGTTTTAACTTGCCAGAGAGAAAGTGGACATTGGCAGCCTATTGTAGAAGAGTGAAACAAAGTTTGAACTAGAGTGAACTTAATTTCCTTTGCACTGAAAGGAAAGAAAGATTAATGAAATATCCCCAAATCCATCCTGTTAGTTTTTATTAAATCAGCAAATGAAATTTAACCTCCAATTCTGTTATAATGTCCTTTCCTGTAGATTGGGTTTCAGCAAGTCTAAGTGAAATAGACACACTCCCTTTAGAACAACATTGTGATATGAAAATTGCATTATTGCAATCAACATTAGGTTACCTGAGGAACAAGGCACTTGGAAAACAATTAATTCTGCAAAGAGCAGAATGACACGTATGTTGCCTCAAATTTGCAACAGCCACGATGTTCTGAGTATGTTATTTCTGTAAGATCACTTAGCTCTTTGCTAATGCTGATTTTTTAAAAATCATTAGAATTTTATATCCTAACAGTGGCAAGGATTTTATCTTCAAATAAAGGTGAGGAAAGGGAATGGAGAGGGGACGGCTGAGCACTATCTACCATGTGGCTATTACCGCGTGCCAGACACTGGCTCTCCCGTGTGTTGTTCTTCCAGTGCTTTGAGATAACGATACTTGCCCATTTGTAAGGCTAAGGGAACTGAGCCTCAGGAAAGCTAAGTGTATACTAAGGTCAAAGAGCCACAATTCGCTAACCTGCCGCTGCTTCCCAGCTTTCTAGCCAGGAAATGTGTACATAGCTTTATTCATCCAGTGGAGAAACATCACCCAGCTGAGCATCGCTACATGCCTGACACCCCGATGGTCTTGGGAGCCCCACGCATGCATGCACACATGCTGAGGACAACCACCCTGACAGGTTCTGTGCTCTGCTTGGCTGTTCCTTCCTTAGCTCATTGGATGTTCACAACAGCCCCATGAGAAGCTGACACCATTTTAAAGAGTTTGAGAGGGGGGTTATGAGTCCAGGGTCCCAGTTACTAGAGAATGGAGAATGAGCAGTGAGGCTAAAGCTGAGAGCCTGGGCTCTAAGGCCAGAGCCAATCTCTCCATCTCTCCAGTGCATCCAAAGCCATGCCACCAAACGCCCCTGTCCTCCCATGTTCTTTGGGCACCATGTTAACAAGAAGAGCAGAACACTCCTAGGTTGGCCTCAAAAATGGCTTTCAAGTGAGTTACACAGAAAATCCTATTTTCTTCTTAGCTTTCTGCTGTTACCGGCTTTAAGGAAAAAAGTTCCAACATTTGTGACTAAGAGGAGGTGATTTGAGAATTCTCTTTTCATTTCTGCAGGCCTGAGACAGACGTGTGCCCCTGTGGGCCTGTGGGGTTAGGGATGGGAGCCTCACTTCTTCTGAGGCTGGGAGAACCTACCAGCCACAGATCTCAGTTCAGAGAAAGGTTCCATGAGCCAGAGCTGCCTTTGGATGATGTGCGCTGCCTCAGGGAGAGATGAATTCCTTGTCCCTGGAGGAAAACCAAGGGCGACAAATGGCTTGCTTGGAGGGGAGACTGTGATGAAGCCAGGCTCCTACCACCTACAATTCTGAGCTTAGCTACCTCAGGTCCATATCTTTGGAGGTGAGTTCAGTGAGCCCAAGGGTGCTGGCACAGGGCTACTTGGCGCCCTGACTCAGCAATTGAGAAGGGACTCTTCCCACTCCCTCCAACCCAGGGCAGAGCACAGGCAGCACTTGTGTCTGATCCTGCCCTGCCACTTACCGCCTAGGGGCCTTAGTTATGTCATCCGGGAGCTGGGGACAATGATTCATCCTTCCTCATCAAGCTATCATCAAAGTTAAGTAAGAGGGTGACTGCCAACCCTTAGCACAACCCAGGCAGACAATAGATGCTCAGTAAATGTGAACTGTAATTATCAACCAGTTTTTAAGATTTTCTTCCTGCAAAGCACGAAAATTCATGAGCTAGAAACTCTTGAGCTAGAATCTCGAACATTCATTTCTTGCTCGAGGGCCTCCACAGAGGGCAGCATCCGTTAGAGCATAAACTCTCACTGGACACTGCAGATTTCTAAGTGCCCATATTTTGGGCCCCATTGAGACTCTATTAGTTGTGTAAAATATTCAAAGCAATAGCTAAGAGTGAGGCCCCTTTGCCAATGTTCTTCCGGCTCATCCTCTGGAATTGATTACTTGGAGCCTTTCAGAAATGCAGAAATAAAATGATGCCAGGGTAGACGGACAAGCTGGGGATGGGCTCGTGTTTCTAACCCAGCGGTTGTTTCCCTCCCCCCCCCCCAACCTGGAACAAAGTCTTGCCCAGTTTTTAGTAAACTTAACTTGACAATCGTCAAAGGGAATCAAACAGCACAGAAATGAAGTCTCTAAAAGATGTCGGAAGAAGTCAGAATCAGTAGAAATCTACTGTGTATCCCATCCACCCCTCTCCAGAAGAAGCATTTAAATCTTTTAGGAATAGGGTCGAGGGGACAGATTATTTTACTTGCTGGCAAGGAAGGGCACTCATGTTTATTTTGGGTATTACCTTCTCACCTCTTTAGAGTAATCCTCCCAGACTTAATTTGAGGATTATCGGGAAGACACCAATTAGCAGCAACAGCTCCCTACCCCAAATCCCCAAATCTGAGGGAGAATCCCCTGGAAGGCAGATAATTAGCTGAAGGTTCTGCTCTGGTCTCTGCAGGGGTAGGAGCTCTGAGGAGTAGGAGCTAGCCTGGACCACCCACAGACGGAGGGGGCTCTTAACAGGTGACCCAGCATGTGTCCTGAACACATCCTTGCTTTATCAGAGGGGCCTCCACCAGCTAAGTGGATTTTCCCCACCTTCTCTGCTCATTATAACTCCAGCTGGGGTTTTCACTCCACATAACACCTCTTTATGGCAGGAGGATTTAGCACAGAATAGGCAGATGTGCATCTCAAACATCTGGGCACAGCTGGCTTACCGAGGCAGCACCAGCTAAGGGGTCCAGCTTCTCTGGTCACACAATGTGACCAGATTCTCGGGTCACATACAATGTGACCAGATTCTCGGGTCCAAGTCCTGCACGGCAAGGGAAGGGCTGTGAAATTCATCTTTGTCCATTATCTCCCACATGCCAATCCCAGGCCTGGGCAATGTACAGATACTTCCTCATGTAATCCCACATGAAACCTCCCCCACATCTCTGCGGCTCCATCCCAGATACCCCAATACCCCATCTCTGTCAGGTGCCCTGAGAAGGGAAGGGCAGCCCTGTGTGGCCACCCATCAGGGAGCATTCTGGGCAAAGACAGGGATGCCTACATTTGCATGTGAAGACACTTCCCACCCCTCGTGGCTTCTGCCTGCCTGTGCATCTCCACGTGGGGGATTCCTCACAGCCAGAAAGCAGTGGACAGATGTGCACCAGGACTTCGGCCTGCAGAGTCCTTGGGGATGTAGAGGCTACCCCTTTCCCGGCTGTGTTGCCACACTCGGAAGGGACGATTTGGAGACAGCCATTCTACTGACTGTTGCTTACTTCCATGCAACAAAACAGAATGTCTCCAATCTACTTGGGCCAAGAAATCTTTCTCTGGCTGTGAATACTAAGGGACTAGTCTGCTGGTGAGCTGAAAGAGCCAAAATGGTGCCTCGCCAACCTGTAACACCAACAGGTTGCCAGCTGCCATCTCCTCATCTGCCAGGTGGAAGAGTAGCCTGACATGCAGGGTGTGCAGAGGAACACTGAGGGCTTAGGATGTGGAGTGGCCAAGGCCTGGGTGGGATGCAGTGAATGAATTTCATTTTCTTTTCTGTGAGTTGAAGTCAACAAATGTTCTGGAGAGGTTTTAACAGGCAAGACCCAGGGGTGGCAATTTCTTACTCAGATGGAGGGATGTCCCACCTTCCAAACTGCTTTCTGATCTTGTGAAAAGTGCCTCGGCCCAATATTATAGGCACATATTGGGGTTTAGGAAGGGAGACTCTAAAATGTTTCAGCACTAAATCTTCCTGAGAAGCTAAACCCAAGTCTGGGACGTACCTTCAGGGTGCTGGCCCATGACCTTGGGTGAGGTGCTGACCTTCTCTGTTTTTCTGTTTCCCAGACAAGACCCTGAGCTACTTCCCTCCACTTCCAATGGGCCCGGAGGAGCAGGAGCGAGGGGACAGGAAACACACACATGGGGAAGACCATAAGGCCATCACCAGCAACAGTGGCATGATGTAATAGGGAGAGGTCAACCCAGCGAGACAGAAGCCTCCTAGCAGGTAAGCTTGGTACTGCACATGTGACGAGACTAAGGTCAGGTGTCCTGGGCAACAGGCTCTGTTGGGCCACGTTGTGACGTTAGTTCCGTCATCCTCTCTGGCCCTCCATCTCCCATCTTCTGATGGAGTATTGGGTGGGATGGCCCATTTCTAAGAATCTGTTTTGGAGGTGGCCAGACTACACCCTGGCAATCCCTGGGATAATCCTGTCAAGATGAGTGTCGTTGAGGTGGTAGAATGGCCCTGTAGGTGTCTATTGGGCTTTTCTCCCATAGGTCTATCTTGGGCTTCCTTCACTCATGGGCTTTCTGCTTAGAATTATGAGAACATACTTATAAGGGAGCTTTTCTTTTTTTTTTTTTTTTCTTTTTTTTTAAATGTAAGCAGAGGCTCTTTCCTTTTTTTTTTTTTTTAATTGTATTTCTTATTTTTATTATTATTATTTTTGCAGTTTTTGGCTGGGGCCGAGTTTGAACCTGCCACCTCAGGCATATAGAGCTGGCGCACTACTCCTTTGAGCCACAGGCACCGCCCCAAGGGAGCTTTTCTAGAAAACATTGGCTTCCAAGCCAGTGACCAGGGTAAGATGAGCTTCCAAGAGCCACCTGGAGCAGCTCACCTCACAATATGACCCAGATTGTCTGGCCACCCTCTCCTCCCTCACGTGAAGGGCGTGGTTTCATGAACCCCACTCTGCAAGAAGTGCTGAACCCCACTCTGCAAGAAGGTGGCGTGGAGTAGCAGAGAGAGGGGGGACTCTGCAGCCCGCTTCAGACCCCAGCTGCACCCCTTGCTCACTGTGTCTGAACTTGGGCCCACCCGGCCTCTCTGAGCCTCAGTGTTCTTATCTGTATGCTGGGGATCTTGGCACCACCCCCTCAGGTTGTTTGGAAGACTGGACGGCAGGAGGTGAAAAGGGAAGAGCATCTGCCAAAGGAAGAAGAAGGGCTGTCCTTAACCTCCTTCTCTAACCCGCCACCCTCTCAGCCAGCCAGCCTGAGGTTCTCCTTAACCTCCTCCTCTAACCCGTCAGCCTCTAGCCGGCCACCCGAGGTTCTCCATCTTCCCCATAGAGCCGAGCAGGTTTGATCTTGGGCACAGCAGGGACTAACACAGGGATGTCACTGTATTCACTTTCTTTCTGTTCATTGAGTGGCTATTATTGAGCCCCTACTGTGTACTCTGCCTAGCGTCAGAGAGAGGGGGAGGCCCACTCCTTGCCCTCCAGTGCTCCTTATCTGGACCAGGACGTGTAAACTCATAGGTGAGGTGCAGACAGTGAGTAGCGCACATAACAAGGTTCCAGGAAGCACGAGGAGGGCCCTCCGCTTGCCTTTCTACCTAGTGGAGGGTTTAGATGCCACAATTGCAAGAGAACCTTCTACCTGCCTGAGGGAGAGGGCCTAGAGGAATTCTCCCTGGCTCCTGCCTTTTGAGGTCTTTGTCCACACTGATGCTGTACACAAATGGAAGTGTCCTTCCCACTTTGTCCCAGCCACTTCCATAAGGTGCCTCAACTCCTTACATGGCTCTTCCTCCTGCAACCCCACCCTGCAGAGCAGGCTGTAAGCCCCCACAGTGCTCACACTATGTTCTTGCAATAGCTGTCCTCTGGCTCCAGTCACAGCCTTTTCAGTTAAGACCTGCCTTCCACCAGAACCCACAACCTACAGACCCCAAAAAGAGGTACACACCCTCTCTCACACACACACACAAGCACCTGCCTTCTCTTTCAGCAGCCTTTTTTTTTCACATGGTGGAGTGAGAACTCACAGAAAAAGGGACTTCTAGAAGAAAGGGCTAAGAGTGGCCACTGATGGCTGGGTAACTCCTGGTGAGTCACTGGGCCCCAGAAGACTCAGAGCGCGAAGCAATCTGCCAGGGAGGTAGAGAGCCAGCCCCCAGAGGCTCTCCCGAGCCGTCCCTTCCCTCCTCTGCAATGAAATCACAGGGAAAGGGCAGCGGGGTGAATTATGTGAATAGATGTGGTATTTTATGAAATACAAGAAGAAAAATGCTCTAAAACCCATAATCATAAACACAGCATATGGAAAAAGGAAAAAGCTAGTTTTGACTAAGAAGTGTCTTTTATCTACTCCCACTTCCTCCTCTTTCTGGTCAATATTAGATACATAATCAGAAAAATGCTTAAATTTCACCAAAGGCTTGCTTGAGTTGGAAGCTTAATTTTTTTTTTTTTTTTTTAATAATAAGAAATTCCCCATCATCCATTCTACTGCACGGATTTTCTTTCTCAAATGCTTTCACCTGTCAAAAGCCCTCTGTCCGGAAAGTTAACAGATCTCACTGCTCCCTCATTCTGCAGAGCACAGGGAAGGGAGGCCATGTTGAGTGAATGCCTAGCATGAGCCAGGCACAGAGACAGAACGCCAGCATCTCCTGCCGGCCTCTTGGAGGGTCTGCGAGGGCAGTGGGCGCTCACAGGCTCACAGGCTCAGAGAGGCAGTGAGCCAGGCCACAGAGCATCAGTTAGGGCATGGCACGGCCAGGATTCTGCCCAACCCCACGACTCAAGGCACCTGCCTCCCTGCACAGTTCTGCAATTCAGCAGGTGCCATCAAAGACAGAGAAATGGGTGTGGAGGCGTTTCCCCACATTAAACCCGGGGTTGTGTGTCTGTCTGGCTGCCTGCATGGTTCTGTATTTGTTACTCCTCTTCAAGACAGAGCCACGAGAAGAGTGTGCTCACTTCTTTGTACTTGACATTTTCCTTTCCTCCCCCCCTTCCTTTCTCTTTCCTTCCTTCTCTCCCTCTCTTCTCCCCTCTCTTGATTGCTAGTGTTTTCTTATTAATTGAAATCTGACATGTACCATACATGCACACATCTCTCAGCCTGTGATGAATTTTCACATTCATAGTCATGCACAATGACATTTCAGTCAACAATTGACTGCATTTTCAATGGTGTTCCCATAAGATTATAATGCCATATTTTTACTGTACATCTTCTGTGTTTAGATAGGTTTATCAGCAATTCTCAACCTATGGGTCACAACCCCTTTTTAACACTGAAAATACATGGTGGCATTAGGAAGGTTGAGAACCACTGGTTTAGATACACAAATACTTACTATTGTGTTACAGTTGCTTACAGTACTCAGCATAGTAACACGCTGTGCAGGTGTGTAGCCCAGGAGCAACAGGCGAGACCACATAGCCTAGATGTGTGGTGGGCTGTACCACGTAGGTGTGCGTAAGTCTAGAATGTTCACACAATGGCAAAATAGGCAATGGATAACTACACACATTCACAAAATCGCCATTCAGGTCAAGGTATAGGGCAGTTCCCGGCTCCCTCGTGCCCTTTCTTCCTAGTTAGTACTCTCCCTGCCTCCCACCACCCTCAAGATAAGTAAGGACTATCCAGACCTTTAACACATCAATTGATTTCATAGGCTCCTGGCCTTCAACTGCATGGAGATGGCCTTCTTGGACATGACCATTTTTGAGAGATCTCCCCTTCTTGTTGCATGCATCTGAGGTTTTTGCTGTATAATTTTCCACTGGGTGATTGTATAGTGATACCTTAATGATACATGGATAAATAATTAGCGGTAAGCAAGGGGATGGGGATGTTAATCAGTTTGATGTAAGCATTCCACATTGTATATCAAATCAGTACATGATACCCCATAAATGCATCAATGTACACAGTTATGATTTAATAAAGGAAAAAAAACAGCATGTGCCATGATAAATTACACTTTTAATTGAGAAAAATAAATAAATAATTAGTGATTATTTACTCTTAATGGACACTTGGCTGTTTCCAGCTTTGAGCCAATATGTATAATGATTGCCCTGTGAGCATTCTTGTACCTAACTTGATTGCCATAAATACTGTATGTACTTGAGTATGAGCCGAGTTTTTTCGGCACAAAATTTGTGCCGAAAAACACGAACTCAGCACAAATTTTGTGCCGAAAAATCTCGGCTTATACTCGAGTGTATAGGTACTCATTTCACTTGGGGGTATAACTGAGAATAGAATTACTAGGTCATGATGTGTAGTATGATTATCTTTTTTTTTTTTTTTTAATTGTTGGGGATTCATTAAGGGTACAATAAACCAGGTTACACTGATTGCATTTGTTAGGTAAAGTCCCTCTTGCAATCGTGTCTTGCTCCCAATAGGTGTGGTACACACCAAGGCACCACCCTCCTCCCCCTTCCCCCTCTCTGCTCTCCTTTTCCCCACCCCTCCCTCCTTCTTTCTCTCTCTGCTCTCCCCTTCCCCCACCCTCACCATGTCCTTCATTCTCATTAATTGTCCTCATATCAAAATTGAGTACATAGGATTCATGCTTCTCCATTCTTGTGATGCTTTACTGAGAATAATGTCTTCCACATCCATCCAGGTTAATACGAAGGATGTAAAGTCTCCATTTTTTTTTTCAATAGCTGAATAGTATTCCATGGTATACATATGCCACAGCTTGTTAATCCATTCCTGGGTTGGTGGGCATCTAAGCTGTTTCCACATTTTGGCGATTGTAAATTGAGCTGCAATAAATAGTCTAGTACAAGTGTCCTTATGATAAAAGAATTTTTTTCCTTCTGGGTAGATGCCCAGTAATGGGATTGCAGGATCAAATGGGAGGTCTAGCTTGAGTGCTTTGAGGTTTCTCCATACTTCCTTCCAAAAAAGGGGCACTAGTTTGCAGTCCCACCAGCAGTGTAAAAGTGTTCCCTTCTCTCCACACCCATGCCAGCATCTGCAGTTTTGAGATTTTGTGATGTGGGTCATTCTCGCTGGGGTTAGATGGTATCTCAGGGTAGTTTTGATTTGCATTTCTCTAATAGATGGGAATGATGAACATTTTTTCCTGTTTGTTAGCCATTCGTCTGTCTTCTTTAGAGAAGGTTCTATTCATGTCTCTTGTCCATTGATATATGGGATTGTTGGCTTTTTTCCTGTGAATTAATTTGAGTTCTCTATAGATCCTAGTTATCAAGCTTTTGTCTGATTCAAAATATGCAAATATCCTTTCTCATTGTGTAGGTTGTCTCTTTGCTTTGGTTGTTGTCTCCTTAGCTGTACAAAAGCTTTTCAGTTTAATGAAGTCCCATTTGTTTATTTTTGTTGTCACAATTGCCATGGCAGTCTTCTTCATGAAGTCTTTCCCAGGCCAATATCTTCCAGTGTTTTTCCTATGTTTTCTTTGAGGATTTTTATTGTTTCATGCCTTAAATTTAAGTCCTTTATCCATCTTGAATCAATTTTTATGAGTGGGGAAAGGTGTGGGCACAGTTTCAGTCTTTTACATGTGGATATCCAGTTCTCCCAACACCATTTATTGAATAGGGAGTCTTTCTCCCAAGGTATGTTCTTTTTTGGTTTATCAAAGATTAGGTGGTTATAAGATGTTAGTTTCATTTCCTGGTTTTCTATTCGATTCCAAGTGTCTATGTCTCTATTTTTGTGCCAGTACAATGCTGTCTTGACCACTATGGCTTTGTAATACAGCCTAAAATCTGGTATGGTGATGCCCCCAGCTTTATTTTTATTACTAAGAACTGCCTTAGTTATACGGGTTTTTTTCTGGTTCCATACAAAACGTAGAATTACTTTTTCCAAATCTTGAAAGTACAATGTTGGTATTTTAATAGGAATGGCATTGAATAGGTAGATTGCTTTGGGAAGTATAGACATTTTAACAATGTTGATTTTTCCCATCCATGAGCATG
>CAUYPK010031435.1:0-42278 GCA_963574355.1 Loris lydekkerianus | reverse complement strand
TGTTAACATCTTCGGCTATTTCTTTTCTTAGAGTTTCATAGTTCTCTTTGTAGAGATCTTTCATGTCCTTTGTTAGGTATACTCCCAAATATTTCATCTTCTTTGGCACTACTGTGAAAGGAATAGAGTCCTTGACTGTTCAGCTTGGTTGTTCTTGGTATATATAAAGGCTACAGATTTATGGGTGTTGATTTTGTAGCCTGAGACATGGCTGTATTCCTTGATCAATTCTAAAAGCTTTGTAGTAGAATCCCTAGTGTTTTCCAGATATATGATCATATCATCTGCGAAGAGTGAAAGTTTAATCTCTTCTGACCCTATGTGGATACCCTTGATCACCTTTTCTTCCCTAATTGCAATGGCTAAAACTTCCATTACAATGTTAAAGAGCAATGGAGATAATGGGCAATCTTGCCTGGTTCCTGATCTAAGTGGAAATGATTTCAATTGAACTCCATTCAATACGATATTGGCTGTGGGTTTGTTGTAGATGGCCTCTATTAGTTTCAGAAATGTCCCTTCTATACCAATTTTCTTAAGTGTTCTGATCATGAAGGGATGCTGGATATTATCAAAAGCTTTTTTTGCATCAATTGAAAGAATCATATGGTCCTGATTTTTTAGTTTGTGTGCTGAATTACATTTATAGATTTACATATATTGAACCAGCATTGAGACCCTGGGATAAATCCCACTTGTTCGTGGTGTATAATTTTTTGATGTGTTGTTGGATTCTGTTTATTAGGATCTTATTGTGTATTTTAGCATCAATATTCATTAGTGATATTGGTCTATAATATTCTTTTCTTGTTGGGTCTTTCCCTGGTTTGGGGATCAAGGTGATGTTTGCTTCATAGAATGTGTTGAGTAATATTCCTTCTTTTTCTATCTTTTGAAAGAGGTTTAGTAATATAGGTACTAGTTATTCTTTAAAGTTTCGGAAGAATTCTAATGTAAAGCCATCTGGTCCTGGGCTTTTCTTTTTAGGGAGGTTTTGTATAATTCATGCTATTTCAGAACTTGATATAGGCCTGTTGAACATTTCCACTTCATTCTGGCTAAGTCTTGGTAGGTGGTGTACTTCCAGGTATTGGTTAATTTTTTTCAGATTTTCATATTTCTGAGAGTAGAGTTTCTTGTAGTATTCGTTAAGAATAGTTTGAATTTCTGAGGGGTCTGTTGTTATTTCATCTTTACCATTTCTGATTGATGAAATTAAAGATTTTACTCTTTTTTTCCTGGTTAGTTTGGCCAAAGGTTTATCTATTTTATTAGCCTTTTCAAAGAACCAACTTTTGGATTTATTGATCTGTTGTATAATTCTTTTGTTTTCAATTTCATTTAATTCTGCTCTGATTTTGGTTATTTCTTTTCTTCTGTTTGGTTTGGGGTTAAAGTTTTTCTTCTTCACTTGCTTGAGATGTCCCATTAAGTTTTTAACTTCCTCTCTTTCTATTTTCTTGAGGAAGGCTTGCAGTGCTATAAATTTTCCTCTTAGGACTGCCTTTGCAGTATCCCAGAGGTTCTGGTAATTCGTGTCTTTATTGTTGTTTTGTTCCAAAAATTTGGCGATTTCCTTCTTAATCTCATCTATAACCCATGTATCCTTCAGCATAAGGTTGTTTAGCTTCCATGTTTTTGTATGGGTATGCAGCTTCCTGTTGTTATTGAGTTCAACTTTTATTCCGTGATGGTCTGAGAAGATGCAGGGAATATTTTCTATTTTTTTAAATTTTCTGAGGTTAGATTTGTGGCCCAGGATGTGGTCAATCTTGGAGTATGTTCCATGGGCTGCTGAGAAGAATGTATATTCAGTTTTGTTGGAATGAAATGTTCTGTAGATGTCTTTTAAGTCCAGACATTGAATGCTTAAGTTTAAATCTAAAATTTCTTTGCTTAGCTTCTTTTTGGAGGATCTATCCAGCACTGCTAAAGGGGTGTTAAAATATCCAAGTAGTATGGAACTG
Organism: Loris lydekkerianus; assembly: GCA_963574355.1. Lineage (NCBI taxonomy): Eukaryota > Metazoa > Chordata > Mammalia > Primates > Lorisidae > Loris > Loris lydekkerianus. Next base: position 40,311 of record CAUYPK010031435.1, on the reverse strand, counting down.
GAGGAAATCAAATTGCTCGTGTCTGTTAGAGTTTCTCTTATAAATTGAGGTGCATTGTGGTTGGGTGGATAAATAATTGAAATCTCATAATATTGAATATTACCTTTAAGAAATATGAAGTGTCCATCCTTATCCTTTCTTATTTTGGTTGGCGTCTGCGAATAGGATTGCAATGCCTGATTTTTTCTGCTTTCCATTTGTCTGGAGTATAGATGACCATCCCTTCACCTTAAGTCTATATTTGTCTTTTAATGTAAGATGTGATTCTTGTATGCAGCATATATCTAGCTTGAGTTTTTGTATTCAGTCAGCCAACCTGTGCCTCTTTAGAGGACAATTTAAATCATTCACATTAATTGAGACTATTGATAAGCCTTTCAAGAGTCTAGTGGACATTTTTAATCCTTTTGTGACTGTGGAAGTTGGAATTTGATAAAAATTTTCTGGGTGGGTTTACTTTTGTGGTGGAGGATTATGCTGGTCCTAATGGAGTATAGGTCTGAGAATATCCTGGAGAGCTGGTTTAGTTATGGAAAATTACTTCAACATGTGAATGTCATTGAAGTATTTAATTTCTCCGTCATAAATGAAGCTCAGTTTAGCTGGGTACAGGATCCTGGGTTGAAGGTTATTTTGTTTTAGGAGACTAAAAGTCAATGACCATCCTCTTCTAGCTTGAAAGGTTTCAGCAGAAAGATCTGTAGTTATTCTAATATTCTTGCCCTTGTAGGTGATGGTTTTCTTTCATCTGGCTGCTTTCAGAATTTTCTCCTTCATATTAACTTTAGTGAAATTGATTATGATGTGTCTGGGGGATGTCTTATTCGGGTTGATTCATGCTGGAGTTCTGAAACTGTCTGCTATCTGAATTTCAGAATCTCTTGGCATGTCTGGAAAGTTCTCCTACATAATCTCATGGAGAAGAGACTCTGTGCCTTGTGAAGCCATTTCATCACTTTTGGGGATCCCTATAAGATGAATATTGGTTTTCTTCAAATTATCCCAGAGCTCTCTGAGGGAGTGGTCTGTTTTATCCCTCCATTTCTCTTACTCTTTGAGAGTGTGCAAGCATTCTAAAGCTTTGTCTTCAATGTCAGAAATCCTTTCTTCTGCTTGCTCCATTCTGTTACTGAGGGATGCTACTGTGTTTCACAGATCTTTGGGGGCTACAACTTCTTGTCTCAACGTGTCAAAATCTTTGGTCATTTGGTCTTTGAATTCGTTGAATTCTTGAGATATCTTTTGGGTTACTGCCTGGAATTCTAATTTACTATACAGATTCTGAATTCGTTTTCTGACATCTCAGCTATTTGTTCATGGGATCTTGTGCTGTGTCTGCCCCATTGTTCCTTGGGACAGTTGATTTACTCTTATTATTCATATTGCCAGAATTTTTCTGTTGATTTTGCCTCATGATTGTTTTTCACCATTGCCTCTGGCTGTCCTCAGAGTTGGGGAGTTGTCTCTCCAAGATTAGACCCCAGCGGGATCACTATGTTGTTGCTGGATCTTTGTAAGGAGTGACCCTGTATAGTTTCTCTGGGGCTGCCCCAGCCAAGGAGTTCTGGTTGTTGAAGCAGCTCTGGAGTATGACACACTCGGATCCAGCAACAGGGCAGGAGGTTGTGCTCATGGTTCTGGGAGTGCCTGGTGCCCAGTGACTTTGGCACAGAGAGCCCAAAGCTCCGGCAGTCTCTGGCCAGGAGAAGGGCTCTGTGCAGAGGCAGGGAGGGCTCCAGAGAGTACACGGCTCCCAGAGTCCCTGGCCAGACGAGCAGGCCAGTGTGGAGGCAGGGAGGGTAAAGGAGGGAAGACACAGGGTTGCGCAGCTCCCACAGTTCTTGGTCAGGACATGCGGAGGCCCAGTGGGCACGGGTTGGGGGTCACAGTGCAGCTCTTATGAAGGTTCGGGCAGCACCAAGCCCAGGAGTTCGAGGTTGCTATGAGCTGTGATGCCACGGCACTCTACCCAGGGCAACAGCCCGAGGCTGCATTGTGCCAAAACCCGGACTCACTCTTCCCCTGAGGGTTAAGGCTGTAAGGCAGCTCAGTCCCCACCTTTAGGTTGCTCAGTCACTAGGTTACTAGCTCGCGCCTGAACCTTGCTCTGCGACCCTGAGGGTGGAGCTTTCTGGGGCAATTCTCACAATGGCTCCCTGTGGCCCACAGCCAAACACTATTAGCTCTGTCTGTCTCAGTGGCTCAATCTGGGGCCCTAGACAATGCCCAAAGTTCTCCACACTCCTGCTAAGCTCTCCCCAAAGGCAGTTCAACTGAGTGCCAAGTCCAAAAACACTGAAACAGTTCACAGGTAAGGCCTTTCTGGTTTGCAGTCTCACTGCTGCTTGTACTTACAGCTGCCGGTGGGATTAGGTTGATCGAACACACACAACCACTTGCCAGTTTTCCACTGTTTTTGTTCTCCTCTTGGGGTCCATAAGTCCCTTGCTGACTCCCTGTATCCTCAAAGGGATGATTATAGGCAGATCCCACCAGCCAGGGATGTCTGGAGTCTTATCTCCCTAGACTCACCATGCCCAGTTGCAGGGAAGCTATTACTCGGCTGCCATCTTGCTCCACACCCACCCCTCCACCCCCCGGTACCTTTTCTTAATGTTCAGGACTCCAAGAGGCTGGTAAAGGCACTAGTGAATGTTTCTGCATTTTGTGTTTTTTAAAACAGAGTCAAATGAGAAGTATTTAAATGCCACCCTTATCTCAAGCCTTCTCATCTAATCTTATCTCCTAGAATATTTACTTAAAACATTTTCATTTTTCTTGGCAAAGAGCTCTGTAAATATATTTAATTTTACGTTTTTTAAAAAAAATACATATGTCCCTGAGACATTTTGATTAGTGTGTTATATTTGAGGATTTTGCTCTTTAATTACATGGGCACAAATGTATCAGAACTAATTCAACAATAAGAGGCTTGTCACAAAGATTGGTGACATTTGCATTCAGGAATTCTAAGCAACTGAGAATTCATCAACGCTCTTTGCTGCTAGAGAAAACCTGGATGCATTTTCTAACTTATTCATTTTAAATTTGTACCTCTAACAAATTCATACCCCTGACATGAATCAGTATTAGTGGACTGTTACTTCAATACAGGAATTTACACACACACACACACACACACACAAAGCTGTTTATACTTTGTACAAGGTGCCTGACCAGGGAGACGGGTGGGACTTTGGGGAAAGTGGTTTCTCAGGGAAAGATATGACAGGACTCAGGGATGTATATATGATTCTCTCCTGATACATAAAAGAGAAAACCACAAAGCTTGACCCCATGGTTTGGAGTCTCATTCTCTACCCTCACCCTGGCTCAGTACAGTGCAGTGTGCCACATAGCTAAAGAATGCAAACTATTTTTAACATGAATAATATAAAGCAAGAGTTGGGACTTACTATAAATTTAAGTAAAATCATTCATTACCCAGAACTAACTTCACAGTCATCCATGGAGAATGAGACTGCAATCCAATTGCCAAATAACGTATCATATGTAGATACAATCATGCGTAGAAAAGAGGAATTTTCTGTGGATGGTGGATTTGGGGCCAAATTATTTAGATAAATAAGGCAACATGGAGAAGCTGTAGTATTTTTTAGGGCAGTTGAAGACCTAGAAAGTTCTACCTTATTTTAATAGCAAGGTGGTAAGTTTTTCACATAAAATTAGGGATGTCAATTTAACTGTTCTATTTAACTTCTCCATAACTCCTATCCTATTGCCCACACAATAAATTCCAGGCTCCCTCCTGTGACCTTGAAGATTATTCACAATTCTACTTCATGCCTCCCTTTCTGGGCTTTGCTTTCTAATTCCCTGAGTAAGAACTGACTTTGCTTATTTTCAAGTTCATCCTCCTCCTGAAAGTCTTTCTGCTTGTTCACCTTTGAAATTTCCCTTGAGTCCTTGATACATATGTGATGAATTAATTAATCACTTAAGTAACTCCTAGGAGGTTTTCTGGCTAAACAGTTTCTGTAAAATTCCAAAGTACCTGGGAACTATATCCCTATTGATATTTCCTTGGAAAGTCCTAGAATACTTGTGCATTATATTAATTACTAGTTTCCAAATGCCATTGTAGCAAATTATCACACACTGGCTGGTTTAATAAAAAAAAAAAAAAAATTACTCTCTAAAAGTCCTGGAGGTCAGAAATTTGTTATTCCTCGGCTCATGGGAGCGGCATTCTGAGATGTGCCTTTATCTTCACACTGACCTCTGTGTGTGTGTCTCAACTCCCTCAGCCTCTCTAACACAAATATTGCAATAGCATTCAGGGTCCATCTGTCCTCCATGACGAACTCCTTTTCTGAAGATCTGAAAAACAATTGCATATTTTGCCATATAAGAGAATAAGGAGGCTTGGCGCCCATAGCACAATGGTTATAGTGCCAGCAACATACACCGAGGGCCCAGGCCTGCTAAACAACTGCAACAACAACAACAACAAAAAAAAAAAAAGCTGAGCGTTATGGTGGGTGCCTGTAGACCCAGCTACTTGGGAAGCTGAGGCAAGAGAATCGCTTAAGCCCAAGAGTTTGAGGTTGCTATGAGCTGTGATGTCATAGCACTCTACCAAGGATGACATAGTGAGACTCTATCTCAAAAAAAAAAAAAAAGAAAAGAGAATAAAGAGACTGAAGAGATGTATTTGAGAACAAGGCCAAAAGATGAGTAAGATGCCCAAGATGAAGAATGATGAAAAGTGAATTTCATTTCTCAGGAACAAAACAGGTGAGAGAGAAAGAGACAAAGAACAAGAATGAACAAACTACGGGGCAAAAATTAATCAATGACTTCCAGCTACCTCAAAGGGCTCAGAAGAAAGGAAGAACCAGCCTGCAGAAGGAGGAGGTGGCCATGTGAAACAGGGAAAGCCTTGGCAGCTTATTTAATGCTGCCACCCTAAAAAAAAAAGTGCTGAGCTTACAAACTAAAATGATATTTTGTATGAATCAGCAACCTGTATTTTTCTACTACTCTCATACTCTAAGATTCCCCTAAGACAATAGTAATAAACACAGGGTGATTTTTTAATGTCACTAACTGCAGGGCTCAGACTGAGCAGGGCATACAGCTACGGAGCAGACAGCCACCCATTCGCAGTAAGGCATCCTCAGACTGGCTGGGGCCCATGTTGATTTTCTCCAGTATCATCTCCAGCTGCACCCATGGGCGTGTAAGAGCCGCTGGAGGAGGGAGCCCTGGAACTTGAAGCAGAGATTTTCCTCTGATTCCTCCAGGGGAAGAAGTAGGAAATTAATTAGAGCAGGGGCAATAGGAACCTAATTGGCTTTTTTCTGCTTTTGTGGGTCTTTTCTGGGCAGGTAGGAACAAAGGACATTTACAATCATTTAAGTTCTGGAAACTCAAACAGCCCGAGAAGCACAGTTCCAGAGAGAGAGTAGAAAAAAAGTGAGAATCATATTTGTGACTAATTCCAGAGTTGAAGTTACCAGTTTGTGACCGCCAGTAAATGTTTCTCGTCAGAGAAATATTGTGGAAGTTCGGAAGCCTCCAGTGGATTTGAATGTTGGTAAAAATCTTTATTGGATATAAAGTTCAAGCTATTCCTGGTTAGAGCCCAGTGATTAAAAAAAAAAAAAAAAAAAAATGCAGCAACTTTGATTTAATCAAACTCTACATAGCCAATCCAATTGATTTTTCTGACAGTGGTTCCTAATTGGTCTAAAAGCTCCCAATGTCATCCAAAAAAGTGACCACATATAAGCCAATTTTGTTTTGTTGACTCTCTATGGAAGACACGAGAACATAAATAACTTGGCCATTTTTTTTTTCTTTAAAGCTTTAGAAATGGTTGTGGAAAAGAAGAGAACTTATTTATTGAAGCAATCAATGGTGAACACAGCATTATACCTCCAGAGAGCATTTATGAGTTACTAGGACTGCACAATATAAACTATGAACCATTTGCTGCGATCTTTATTTTTTTAAGAAAAAAGAAATAAGAATTTAGGGGGCATTTAGAACATATATATTTTTATATTACAAGTGCTCTTACTAAAAATCAAAAGCCTTTTTAAATTTTTGCTTTTGTAATCATGTTTAAAAATTTTTCCATTTCTTTTTTCCCCAGTAGAGTATATACAGAGGGACATTTGCATGTTTGCTTGTCCACACCTGAAAGTACTTAAATTTTATAGATAACATTTATGAGAACCCAATAAAAACTACAAATACTGTAGCTCCATAAGAAATTCAGTTCTAAATGTGCAAATGTAGTATCTAACGTCACTATTTCACAGCCAATGTGTTTTAGAGACACAGAAGCAGCAAATATACAATATATAAATTGTAAGCATATAGGTAAGCTTACCACTTCCTTTAAAATGGCCATTAAGTTTTCTGGTGCATTTCTAGTACTTTTAAAGCATCAGATACCTTCAATCTACTTTGAAATTGAATTATTATTATTATTTTGTTTGATGTCTCTTCTGATCTTGAAGATAGAGAGCTTGATAAAACAAAATAGAAAGGCAAAGATTAAGTGAATGAGGAGAATAAACCACCTAAAGATACATATCAGTTCTAGAATTAACTCTCAAGGCTTGAAGCACACAAAAAAATCTAGACACAAAGCATAAGGTGTTCAACTAGGCATTTAGAAATGATTTATGGGGAAAGTGAGAAGAAGGGGAAGACATGAACCTTTATGAAAAATAGTATGGAGGTCTGTCAAGAAACTAAATGTAGAATCACCATATGACCTAGCCATGCCACCTTGGGTTGGGTCTCCAAAAGAACTGAAAGCAGAAACTCTAATGGGTATTCATAACCAATGTTCATGGTAGCATTATTCCCAGTAGTCAAAAGGTAGAAGCAACCCAAGTCCATCCCTGAATGAATGAATAGACAAAATGTGGTATATCTGTACAAAGGAATGTTGTTTAGACTTCAAAAAGGAATGAAATCCTGACATATGCTATACTGTGGATGAAACTGAAAGGTATTATGCTAAGTGGATATAAGACAGACTCAGAAAGACAAGTACCATAGGATTTCCCTTATATGCGGTACTTAGAATAGTCAAATTCACAGCAATCAGGAGGTGGGCGGAGGAAGAAATGGACAGTCATTATTGAAGGAGTCCAAAGTTTCGGTTTGGGAAGATAAAGGTGGGGAGCTGGATGGTGGTAATGATTTCACAACAATGTGAATGCCCTTAATACACCGAACTGTAAACCTAAATATTGTTACAATGGAAATGTTTATGTTATGTATATTTATACACAAAAAAGTATCTTCCCACAATAAAAGCATTATAAAGAGTATTTCTTGGTGGATTTTTCAAAAATTATTTAAAAGGTCAACATATAAAAGACTAAATTATTTTAGAAATAATATATAGCTTTTGGAAGGTGAATCACTAAAAAAAGAGAGAAGGAAAGTGAATTATTCTTCTGAGGAAGGTTAGCACACCACAAGGAAGTGGTTCACAGAAGAATATTAGAAAGCACAAAGCATTAAAAGACTGTCCGGGGTTCAAACCCTGGTATCTCCGTTCCAGCTACAGCTTTGCATCTGAGCTCCTTCATTTTGTCATTAATCTTCTGGGATTAATCTCTGCTAATCTTCTGGGCCAGACTACGCAGTCTAAAGCCTGGGAAAATGCTGTCACACTCAAGCTTTCTCCCCCCTAATGCTAAATTAAATGAAAAAATCTTCTTGACATTTTTAGAAATTTATGGATGTGAATGGAATGAAGGAAAGAAGTTCATGGTAGAAATATACATGGTGTTTAAGAGGTGTTCAAACATGAGATCTCTGGAAAAAGAGAATAGATGGTAATGTTCAGAGGATGTACCATTCAGTCCTTCAATGTAATGGGGATAGAGCATAAAAGGTTTCTTAAGATAAAGTCCCTTCAGAAAAATGTGCAAGTGTTTCATAGTCCCTGTGGTATTAATTTTGTGAGCAGATGCTGAATTCAAACAAAACTACAAACATCTCATTGTGCCACAGGCTGTTTGACATATGTGTGATGATGAGAAAGATGATGATTAAATCAATTTCTTTCATAAATCTTAACCCAAATTCTTCAGGTAAACGATGCATCATAAAAAGTAAATCTTTTATTTAGAATAAGTTCTGTTGAAAATAATATATAAATAGTAGGAAACAAGTCTATGTTTTCCAACATTATTCTAGTCACTTCTGTGTTATGCCCTGAGGTATTTCCTTAGGTAAAAGCACAGATCACTAGAGTTTACTTCCAACGATATATTGCTATCCTTTAAAAAAAATTGGCTCAGAAAAAAAAAGAAGTAGTAAAGACAAGTACTGAGATCTGGACAGAAAACTTTTGTTATATCACTTAATAGACCAACTTTTAAAATGTCTGACACCAAGGACAAAGATCAGATGACTGGCGACACCAGGAAATTATTCTCCAACAAGTTAACGAAACTGTGTGGTCACTTAGTTTAGGAAGTTAAAACGGTGTTGAGCCTGTGGAAATTTTTAGTGGAAACAAAATTTGTCTTTTATGGTTTCTTCTTGCTCATTCTTCCTATTTCAGTTCCTCCCTTATGGTCCTTATGTTACTCCATATCCTTCATGCTGTGTCACCTCCCAGAAATATGCAATTCAAAGTGAACATACTGCAGGGCCATGTTCACGGCAGCGTCGTTCACATGGCCAGGATATGGAGCAACCCAGTCATTGACAGATTAATGGACAAAGAAAAAAATATATATATAATATATATATGTATAAAACATTGTTTAGCCTTAAATAAGAACATCCTACCATTTGTGACAACATGGATGGACCTGGAAGACATCATATTGAATGAAATATCAGTCACAGAAGGACAGACATTGCCATTGCATGATTCACTTATATGAGCCATCCAAAGTAGCCACATTTGTGGAGTGAAAAAGTAATGGGGACTGCCAAGGGACGGGTGGGAGAAATGGGGTGTTTTTGTTCAATGGGTATAAAGTTATAATTATACAAGATAAGTTCTAGATACCCACTATACAAAATAGAGCCTACAATAAATAAAATGTTGTGTATGTTAAGTGTTCTTACTGCAGAAAATGGGGGGGAAAGCCAGGACAAAAGGAAACTTTTGTACGTAATGAATATGTTTATTACCTTCATTGTGGTGATGGTATAGTTGTATTTGCATATGTCCATATTCATCAAACTGTATACAGTAAATATGTGCGATTTTATTATATATTAATTATACCTCAAAAAAGCTACAAATAGAACAAAAAAGAAATAAAACACAGTGGAACTTATGTCAAGATAGATCTTGAGTTTAGAAATGGTGAAACAGAATCCTCTCTTGTATTTCACAAGGCAATCAACCAGGCTGCCCCAAACAGCACTCAAATCTAACTTAGGAGAGCTTAAATTATTCCCCAGTCCTTATGGAAAGCAATTTGGAAATATATTTTCAGGCCCTTAAATATGAATGAACCCTTGACCAATAATACTATTTGTGGAGAATATACCCAACTAATCTTAAATATAAAAAGCTTTAAAGAGAAAAATTAGAGTCACTTAATTGACAATCAAAAATACCCAAATAATGCAGAATAACTAGGAAAATTGTGGTGAATCCATAAGGTAGATTTTAAAGTTGTCAAAAAAGGCAGTCTATAACTTAGTTGTTTTTTTTTTGTTTGTTTGTTTGTTTTAAGAGACAGACTCTTATTTTGTTGCCCTTGGTAGAGTGCCGCGGCGTTACAGCTCACAGCAACCTCCAACTCCTGGGCTTAGACGATTCTCTTGCCTCAGCCTCCCAACAAGCTGGGACTACAGGCACCTGCCACGATGCCCGGCTATTTTTTTGTTGAAGTTTGGCTGGGCCGGGTTTGAACCCAGCACGCTCAGTATATAGGGCCGGCTCCCTACTCAGTGAGCCACAGGTACCGCCCATCTATAACATTTATAAATATCTTTATGCTATAATTTCACATGGAATAAAGGAAATGACTGGGTACCAACTGCAAGTACTGGGCTGTTGGTATCAACATAACACATTAGGTAACATACCCTGTGTGTAGATTTGAGTTCCAATTCTAATTCCACATATTCCTGTTTAGTATAATAGGAAAAAAATATGATACTTTAGGTTGTTTTCTGCCTAAAGGGTGAGTTAACTAGTATCCAGACCAGTTCAATCTCCCATTGTTAGTTTTCATTTTGTTTGTAGTTTTAGTTCTACAGTTATTAGATCATTGATAATTGACACAATTATGTATTAATCACTTCATAGGACATGTACAATGACCAAAGACCTAGCTGGTGTCTATTAAGGCAAGAATCATGCCTGTGAATTCTCCTGCCTTGAAGTAAAGAATTTAGGAAATCATATTTACTTCAAAGGAAAAGTTTTGATTTATCATTTAGACCTATTTTCTATATTAATAAACATAAATAAATGAATAGGATTCTCAAAGATTATCTATATTACTAGAGTGAAATTTAGAGGCATAAAAAGCCTGATATTAATAAGCATGTTTAGAACTTTGAAACTTTGTTTCAAACTTATAGCCAGGTGTTTTTCTGTGTCTCCCCAAGTATTTCTTTTGCTATGTTCTACTCTAAAGAATAATTATCCATTAAATTTCACTAGATTTGAACCACATGCGAAAGCATCTCCAAAATAAGAATGGCTCAATCAAGATATTTCATTTCTTTTTCACAGAAATGTACAATAGAGGTATGCTGCCCCGGGTTGATGTGACTTGCACATTGTCAGGGAGGCAAGCTCATTCTCTCTTTCCCTCTTGTTTTCCTTCTCCTATCTGATCTGATAACCTTAAAATACTATCTTCTTCTCACAGCCAAAAGGGCTGCTGTGGCTCCAGTCATTACAATTACTCCAGTAACCAGCCCTCCACCCCCCTTTAGAGACACTTCTTGGAATTGGCATATACTATTTCATTTTTATATCTCATTTGTCATATCTTTGTCCCATAAGCAACATAGCTTCAAGAGATGCTGGGAAAAAGTGTATATACTGGAAGCCATGCTTTAAAAATCAGGGATTCTGGGAGTAGCACCTGTGGCTCAAGGAGTAGGGTGCCGGCCCCATATACCAGAGGTGGTGGGTTCAAACCCAACCCTGGCCAAAAACTGCAACAACAATACACACACACACACACACACACACACACACACACACACACACAAATCAGGGATTCCGTAATACTAAGGAGGAAATAAAGAGGAGCAATTAGATTCAAGCTCTCCATGCTCCACCAACTGAGCTAGCTGGGCAACCAAGAAGAACCATTAGAAAACTATTAGCAATCTGCCACCGGCATTGCTTTTCCTTATATTCCTATAGTACCTAGCAGAGTACTTTGTATAAAATAAGTATATAAGAAATATTTGACTACTAGTATCTTTAAATTTTAATTCAACAGAGTTAATATTATGAAATGACAAATTTGATAATATGATCTGAAATGCCAATCCTCGCTATTCATATCAAGTAATAAAGATGTGCTAAAAAATTTAACAACAGTGGTAACATTATATATATTAAAAAATTGTTTTTAATACTGAAAAGAAATAATAATAATCAGTAAGACTGATTATATACATTATAATATATCCATAAAATGCATAAAATATGTAAGTTGTATATTAATATAAAGAGCTGATCACCAAATTGAGCAGGGTGGAAAATGAAAACGGATTCATTAAAATTATTAACTATTGAATTGTAGGCAAGTTTTGTTCATGTTCGTTTTAACTCCTTCTCAAAGTATTTTTCTGTATTAAGCATTTTTTGCATAAAAAGCAACTCATCCCTCAGTGTAACCTGGCTTATTGTACCCTCAATGAATACCCAACAATAAAAAAAAAAAAAGCAACTCATCCAATGTTATTTTTAAAAATGACATTATGCTATGTAACGTCAGCATCCACAGAATGCGTCTTCATAATTTATGCTCAGCATCCAGAGAATAGCGTCTTCATAATTTATGCTCAATATTCTTCATACTTTGACCAAAGGCTTCTTGAGGGACTCAAGGAATCTCCACCTTACTTTTCCTGCAATACCTGAGTTTCTCTAATTTCCTCCCATTGATTTTATGAGACACCCCCCCCCACACACACACACACAGAGAAAGCAAGTCAGCTGTAAATGAAGAGAGGAGTAAGAAGAATAAACTCCAGGGAAACTATAACACTGTTGCAAATATAATGATCTCAAAAAAAGTTACATGTTATGAAGACAGGACAAAGAAGAAGCAGCTCAGTTCTTCCACTATTTTTTCTGCGATTGGCAACTCTGCTAAGCTGCTAAGTGGTGGGCAGGGTCTGCCATGAGGACTGTGGCTGCCTCTTCTGGGTGGATTGTGTTCATTCCTTATTCACCTGAAGAACGCCTTAGTCTATTCTCTGTTGCTGAAATAGAATACCTGAGATGGGTAATTTATAGAGAAAAGAGTTTTATTTTGGCTCATGGTTCTGAACCTTGAAAAGCCCAATGGGTAGTCGCATATGACTGGCTTCTGGGAAGGGGCTTGAGGGTGACCAAACGTGGAGCAAAGGCAGGAAAAGTGAGCATGTGTGAAAAGTAGAAAAGCACAAGGTGCATCCTCCCTTGCTAACAGCTTGCTCTCACAGTAACTAGTCCAGTCCTGGGAGAGCAGGACTCGCTCACTCTGGCAGTAATTACTCCTGCCGGAGTGGCATTAATCCCTCTAAATGACCTAAGTGCCTCTGAAGGGTCCCCGCCAGGGCTGCCACACCTGAGACCAAACTTCCAGCTCATGAATTATGGAGGAGGCACTCAAACTGCAGCAGAGCATCTGCTTTGCCAACACTCATAATCAAGATCTGATGGCCGCATGGACAAGTCAGGAATACTGCAGCAAAATGGGAATCTACTGGGAATCTTTTTTTTTTTTTTAAGACAGAATCTCAAACTGTCACCCTCAGTAGAGTGTCATGGTGTCACAGCTCGCAGCAACCTCCAACTCTAGGGCTTAAGCGATTCTCTTGCCTCAGCCTCCCAAGTAGCTGGGACTACAGGTACCAACTACAATGCCCGGCCAATTTTTGGTTGCAGTTGTCATTGTTATTTAGCAGGCCCAGGCCAGGCTTATAACCCACCAGGCCTGGTGCATGTGGCAGGCGCCCTACTGACTGAGCTGTGGACGCTGAGCCCACAAACTAGGCTTTTAATCTCAGTTATGTTACCACTACTACATGACTGTGGGAAAATGACAATTTCTTGGAAGCTATATTTCCAGGATAATCTATAATAATTAACTGTGTACTATTCATGTGCTTTACCAAGTTAAAATTTGACATTCATCCCCTAAATTATTTCATAGTGAAAGCAGACCTGGATTGAAAACCAAGATTTAAATGTTCATTCTCAATTCCATTCTGAACTTCCATTGATACCAGGCTAGACAAGAGATCAGGAGCTAACAGCATGTCTATAAATGAAGAAATAGAGTAAGATGAACTCTAAGGTCTTATTCAGTTTAACATTCCACGATTCTTTGAGTAAAACCTCTCTGACAATTTCATGAGCCAGAATATTGCCTTTGGCAAAAATCTCCTCCTAGTAACACTTGATCAAGCCCTGTGGATATTTTGCCTTTTGAATGTAGAATTCTCTGCAGGGTGAAATCCATTCTTCTTTTATGTGGAAAAGCCCCTAAGTTTGAAGTCTGTGCCCCCACATTGTAATTTCTTTACTGTCCATTGTTAAAACCAGATAGGAGCAAAAAGACATGTGGCGATTATAAATCGACCACAGCAAAGCAATTGAGCTCAATATTTACTCAACACCAGGATTGATCCTGTGTCAAGTGAATGAGGAAGACAAGTTTTTATGAAACCACATATGAGATTATTATGCATCAGGAGCTTATTCTGAAAGAAAATTTAAAGCTGAAAAAAAAAAAGGTTCATATTTATAAAAAGGCCCACATTTTCAATTCTTTCTTAAGATTTTTATTGTGTATGCCATATGCCTTTATAGGAAATGGCATCCCTAATGTAGCAGTAAACTTATAGGTAAATTTAAAGTAATGCTACAACAGGACCAGATACTATCTAGAGAATTTACTAAAACTCCAATTACGTAACCTTATTCTATGAGACTCTGACAAAGCTTCACTGGGCCAGAGGGTTAAATGTCTCCAGACCTTACTAGACTAAAGATGAATTTCAAAACTTAATATAGGCCTTATACCATGGAAATATACACCTGAACTGAAAGTTTATGAGAGTAAAATATGGCATGGAAAATTGCAGCTAGTCCCATTGACCACCATAACATCAAGTCACATATTTTGCAGACTCTGGGGATAGATTTGGAGTTTTGAGTAGACCAAGATATTAATAAAAAGGAACTTTTAGTTATATTTGCTGGGGCATTAATAAAAAGTCATTCTGTATAACTGCTCAAGTCTATACAGAATAGGGGCTCTACATTTTAAATCATTTTTCTAAAACAGCATTAGTTAAAAGATCAAAGTATTAGAATTAACTATATCTATAATAATTTATTAATGGAAACATGCTATGAGAAAATGAATAGGGACATCAATAATATAAAAAGTGCATTGGGGAAGAAGTAGAGTATAGAGTTTCCACATGTGATCAAAATTAATTTTTATCAGCATGACACCGACTGTTACAAGGTATCTTATGTAAGCTGTTAGTAAATCACAAATTACAAAGAATAAACTTTTAGTAAATACACAATAGTAAATAGAAAGGAAGCACAGTATACTGCTATAAAAATCATCAAATCACAAAGAGGACAATCAGAGAAGAATAAAGGAACTAAGGAACTCATTTCAGCTTTAAGAAAAAACGGACTAAAAGTAAAGGTATAGAAGGAAGATAGGTCATGCAAATGATAACTGAAAGAGTGCAGAGGTGGAAATACTTACATCAGACATAATAGGCTTTAAGTCAAAAACTGTCGCAGGGGACAAAAAAGACCATTATGAAATGATAAAGGAGTCAATTCATCAAGAAGCTATAACAATTGTAAATATATATGTGCCAAACATCTGAGCATCAAAAAAAAAAAAAATATATATATATATATATATGTATATATTAATTTCACATTACTTAAATGTTTTACAAAGCATAGATTATACAAACAGTCCTCAATTTACGAAGAGGTCCTATTCCTACATTTGGATAAAGAACTTTGGAGAATTATTCTACAAAAGTATTTTCAATCATGTGTATAGGCTTCCAGATTCCTCCACAATGATTGTTCTAAATCATATTTTCAAAGAAAACAATACTTACTGCATAACACTTACAGTAAAACTCTGAAATGTGTAAGGAATTGCAACTCAGGGTGTTGTGATCCAGTGATCACATAATAGACCTAGATTCTTGCGATCTTTCTACTCTGTCATTCTTGGCATGTCGGTTTTGTCCACTGGTCATCTCCTCTTGTGTACCCAAGATTCCTACCAGCAGCAATTCAACAAAATGCTTCTTAACTCACATCTGCTAGAAGACATGAAAACTGTCCCTTGACCTTGATCCAGTAATGTAACTTACTCCGTTTATTCTCATTGGGCAAACTTGGATCATGTACTTATCTCTAGACCAATATAATGATTGTTAGAAATTGCCTTAAATTATTCAGAAAATAACCTTTGGGCTTAGACTGAAGGTTTAAAAAGAGGGGAGAAGTTATATTAGGAAGAAAAAAAAAAGCAATGCCTTGTAGGCATTTAGAATGCAAAGGAATTTGAGGTCTCTAATGCACTAAAGCAGTGGGTACAATAAAAAAGAAATAAAGAATGGTGAACAGTGGCAACCATTCAAATAAGGAAATTGTCTATAAATTATCCATTGACAGTTTGGGGGGTGTTTATAATGTTTATAATGAAATATGCATGTAGGATTGTGTTTCTAAAAATTATTGCAATCCACAGAGAACTTTCTAAGAAGTCACTTTAAAAATTATTTTAAAATTCTCCTACATCCATCCTTTTTATAAAACTTCCTTTAAAAAACTATTTCACAGCTTATTATTTTGTTAAAAATTCTTCAATGAAAAATCCTGGTCTGCTGGTATGCAAAGCCTCTTTTCTCTGAAACTACCAGCATCAACAAAACATGTGTGTTTAGAAGCATATAATGCTCCAGCACCAAACCTAACATCAGCAATATCATCACCAGTTAGATTTGGGCCCCAGAATTTGAGGTTATACCATGATAGGCACTGAACCCCTAAATTAAAAAAATAGTTAAATATTTTTTAATTAAAAGTTATAGAAAACTGGTTTGGCTTACCAAACTAAAAACACTTGTGTAAGCTTCTCTGGGACAGTAACAGAGAAATTAATGAGCAAGAAATGTGTGTAAAATGTTTCACATTTTAATTCAAAATATACATTTTTCCATCACCCTACAGAAATTTGAAGTAACCATATGGCATATCAAGACATTGTTGTTGTTGTTGTTGTTTTTGCAGCTTTTGGCCAGGGCCAGGTTTGAACCCACCACCTTCTATATATGGGGCCAGTGCCCGACTCCTTTGAGCCACAGGTGCTGTCCAAGACCTCATTTTTTAACTTCTTTTTTTTTTTTTATTGTGGTATTAACTTACTATAACTTTTAATTGTGTGTTGTACAAATATTTTCTATAATCAAATCATAAGCAAAAAAATAGTAACATTCTCATTATACATACTTTCAATGTTCAATCCTAACCCATCCAAGCACAGAAAATGATCCATAATATATAAGCAAAGTATGTCATTAAACAATATTCTTTGGAGGAAGGAAGGAAGAGAGGGAGGGGGGCAGGGAGGGAAGAAGGAAGGGAAAAGGAAGGAAGGAAGGAAAAGGCAAAGGAAAAGGGAAGGGAGAGAACAAAAAGAGAAGGGAATACTTCATCATCATTTTCTTTAGAAAATTAAGCATCTTGTTTTAACATTATTTCATCTAACTTTCTAAAAATCCACATGTAAAACTATCAATATGCAAGCAGACACTCATTTGCATTATGTTACAAGTACAACTGTCCAAAACTGCTGTTGGTTAAAAAGGTAACACACAAATATCTCATTAACTTGTAGATCAATGCCACAAGTGTAACCATAAAATCACAGGCAAATTTTACTATATCTATGGCTATTACTAATCAATTACACTTTTTGCAGCAGCAAAGAAGATAAATACTATTGTATGACAGCTTCTAACAGAATGCTTCTGTGACCAAATTCAATTTCATTCAAGATGACCATGTGCCCATCACTTCCAATGGTTACTTTTGACAAGATGATAATAAAAGCAAACAGATGAAAATGATGAATATACAAAACATTTCAAAAAGCATTTTGGTACTTTTAAATGAACCTTCTAGTTTTTTTGTTTGTTTGTTTTTTTCCTTTAGCTCCTCCGTCACTCAATTGCACCATCTAGTGTTTTTCACTAATTATTAACTGTTTACTAATAAGACAGTTTCTGAAGAAATAAAGCTGACAGTGATAGTATATTTTCTAGTATTTTAACATGCTATTGAAATTTATTCCAAAAGTGAGTTTCATCAGAATGTTTCATTGCTTAGCTTTTATAAGAGAGGAGTAATGTCATTATGAACTCCAAGAAGTGCCTTCTACAGTCCAATTAAACTTGGAACTTATAATGACTTTTCAATTCAGATATTTTCTCATTAGAACATGTCTGCTGATTTTTAATTTTTGAGGCAAAAATAATAATAAACTAATACAATTCCATAATCAAAAAATGGAATTCTAAAATCCTTATTTTAAAAAGAAAAAGTAGGAAAGAAAAAATATCTATACTTCAAGTCAGAAACACATTCTGTCACCCACAATAAAGCTTTCCAACAGAGCTTTCTTCTGTAATGATAGAAATCTTCCATATCTGTGCTGTCTGTTAGACTAGCCACTAGTCACATGTGTCTACTGAGCACTTAAAATGTGGCTACTTCAAGTAACTAAATTCTTAATTGTAGCTAATTTGAATTTAAATAGTTCCAGGTGGCTAGTGGCCACATTAGCTATGATCAATGGCATAATATGTTACTGATTTCTGCAAGTATCACTGGAGTTACTGATAATGTATCTAAGCCTTGTATAATGCATATAAATTTATTCTTGAATTGACAAAAATAATCTAAAGTTGTAAGAAAGACACTATATGTTGAAGTACTTTACATGTAAAGAGGAAATTAATTCACCCATGCACTGATAAAAATAGATATAGATCAAGATATATATTTGTATATGTAAATAGGTAAGCGGCGGTGGCATATGTCACATGTGAGATTTCATTGGCCAAGTCAAGTCACATGGACAAATTAATATCAGTGGTGCTAAAAATATTATTTTTCTTCAGGAATAACCTGGTAGAGAGATAAATCAGAGTAGGGCAGCAAATATTTTGACAATAATGCAATTTATTGTCTATAGATATAAATATGCATACTTAGATATATAGATATAGATAGATAAATTATACTCATTACAAATATATATGTATATCTATATATACACATAGAGGTATCCACACACACATACAGCTTCACTACAAAAGAGATTTGAATTGGTTAACAATCATATATAACACAAACAGATTACAAAAAAATGAAGAACTAAGAATAAAGTAAAAATAAAATCTGGTCAAAAAATAGAAAGGATGCCAAAATCAAATCCTATGGTTGAAAAAGTTGGACTGTAAAGTGAGCTCCTAGCATCCCTAAAGAGGCATACACTTAATATAATAAATTTCTACGTTTATGTTAATCACAAGCTAAAAATAAATCAATTTTCCATAATATATAAAGAAAATTAACTTCAGTAGAGTAACAATTTATGTAAATTATGTGATAAGTAAAAACAAAAAAAATCCCTTAACAATTACCTTGAGATAAATTCATATTATAAATATATATAAAAGGGCTGTCAAGAAAGTATCCCGAAAAATAGAGACATACATGGCTGGATATTTTCTCAACAGCCCTCATTTATACATATCATTACAATAAACAAATAGCCATGATGCCTAGTAAGCTCTCAATATATATTTATTGAATGAGTAAAAGACAAGCAGGAATTCCAAGTTTCCTATAACACCCACATAAAGAGTCACAATGTAAGCCAAAGATGTAATGCTAAAACTCAAAAAAGTAAAATATGTTCTACAAGAGGGCAAATAAATAAATATGCACATATATTGAGATTTTTAATTCTATGATTTAATACAAAGAGAAATTTAGAGTATTTAGAGAAATGGATGAACTAAATGTGATTTAGAGACTCATTCATGAAAGAAACAAAATGATCGGATCACTTTGTGAAAAGAAACTTGTACTTTATTGGGCAAGTAACATGGTAAGAATTATAAGAAAAGGTTATAAGACTTAGAATACAAAATAGTGTGCTTTAAGGCAGATATTTAGGTAGCTGGTGCATGCACACTTTAAGAATTTACCAAATACTTAGCTGACAAAAGAACTCAATGCTAGAAATGTTAAGAAGTCGTGAAAGAAATATGCTAGAGGACTGAAGTTATATTAGATATTCTTTTTTTAAATTTATTTTTATTGTTAAATCATAGCTATGTACATTAGTGCAATCAAGGGGTACAATATGCGTGTTTCATATACAATCTGAAATATTCTCATCAAACTGTTCAACGTATCACAGGAAGGCTATAACCCAACTATAGCACAAGACTATGGGGAAAGGGCCAAGGAAGGGGAAGGGAGGGGGGAGGTTTCGGTGGAGGGAGGGTAATGGGTGTGGCCACATCTACGGTGCATCTTAGAATGGGTACAGGCGAAACTTACTAAATGCAGAATTCAAATGCCTACATACAGTAACTAAGAAAATGCCATGAAGGCTATTTCTATACCAAGCTTCCCCATCTTGGTAAATGGAAAATTTCTTCTTCCAACTGCTCAGGTTCATAGCCTTGGAATCAGCCTTCACTCTTTGTCTCATGTATGTCCATCATTGAATTACGCTGGCTCTATCTTCACATATCCTGCATCTAACCACATTTCATTACATCCATCCCTATATCCCTGGTCCAAGCCACCCCACTTTCTTCAGAGAATTAATTAAAAGGCCTTTTGCATGTTGTTTCCTTTTTTGTCTTTATTCTTTTGTAATCTCTTCTCCATGGGAAAGCCCAAGGTATCATTTCAAAATGTAAATTAAATTATTTAACTTCCCACTCAAAACCCTTTGTTGCTCTTTGGTATCAGATATTATTGTCAAGCCTTTCATCCATTTTAAGTTGATTTTTATATATGATTTAAAACAAAAACTCAGCTTCATTCTTTTGAATGTGGACTTCTAGTTTTCTCAACATGATTTGTTGAAGAGATTATCTTTCCCCATTGTTCATTCTTGGCACACTTATCAAAGGCCAGATGACCATATATATAAAGTATAGATTTAATTTTGGGCTCTGCATTCTTTTCCATTGGGCTAGATGTCTGTCTTTATGAAAGTACTCTACTATTTTGATTAATGTAGTTTTGTAATATATTTGTAATATATTTTGAAATCAAGAAGTGTGATGCCTCCGCCTCTGTTTTTTCTCAATTGATTTGGCTGTTTGTGGCCTTAATGGTTCAATATGAATTTTAGAATTTGTTCTTATTTCTGTAAAAACTGGTACTAGAATTTTGATAAAGGTTACATTGAATGTGTATATCAGTTTGGTAGTATATATATTTCATATCATTTCTTCCAGACTTAAACATAAGACCTGAAAATGTAAAACCCCTAGAAGAAAACATATTAGAAAAGGTTCTTGACATTGGTCTTAGCAATCATTTTATGAACACAACACCAAAAGCACACGCAACAAAAACAAGAATAAACAAGTGAAACTACATCAAAACTAAAAGCTTTTGCACAGCAAACAATTATCAAAATGAAAATGCAACCTACAGAATGAGAGACAATATTTGCACACCCTTTATATGATAAGGAGTTAATATCCTAAATTCATAAAGAACTCCTACAATTTAATAGTAAAAAAGAAAACAAAAAACAACTAGTAATGTATTTTAAAAGTGGGCTAAGGAGTTGAATGGATTTTTTTTCTTTAAATGGGCTAAAGACTTAATTAGACATTTCTCCAAAGAAAACATAAAAACATACTGGGAAATGCAAAATCAAAACTACAAGGAACTATCAGCTTATACTTATTGGGATGGCCATTAAACAAAACAGAAAAGGACAACTGCTGGCAAGGATGTGGAGAAAAGGGAGTCCAGGCACACTATTGGTGGAAATGCAAAATGGTGCAGCCATTATGGAAAACACCATGGAGTTAAAATTTAAAAATAAAACTAGCACATGATCCAGAAGTTCCAGGATCCAGAATCCTCTTTTGTGCATTTATCCAAAAGAAATAAAATCAGTATCTCAAAGAGATATAAGTATTCCTAAGTTTATTACAGCATTATTCATAACAGTGAAGATGTGGACACAATGTCTTTTGATAGACAGATGAAATGTTGCATATACATACAAGCGAACACAATTTGGCCTTGATAAAAAAAAAATCAAACACGGAAATTTGATAATATGTAACAATATGGATGAACTGCAAGGCATTATGCTAATTGAAATAAGCCAGTCCCCCAAACACAAGTACTTGATTCCACTTATATGTGGTATTTAAAACAATCAAATTTATAGGAATGGTGGTCACCAGAAGGTGAGGTGGAGGGATAATTGGGAAGTTACTAAATTAAGTTTCTATCTAGCAAGATGCATAAGCTCTAGAGAAATTCTGTACAACATTGTAGCCATAGTTAACGATATTATACTGCACAGGTAAAAATTTGTTAAAAGTATAAATCTCATGTCAAGTGTTCTTACCACTGTAGAAAAAAATTTTCTGTTGGAATCCTATCTTACTCAGAATAGAAATCTAAAATTATCACTGCTTGCATGATTTGGCTCCCTGCCAGCTCTCAGATCTACTATCCTACACTCATCTCCACTCTAGCCAGGACTAAAAACTTACCATCTCAAGGCCTTTATACTGTCTCTTCTCTATGCCTGGAAAGGTTTTTTCCCCAAAAAAATAGATATGACTGGCTCGTTCACTTCATTCCCTGACCACTCACTAATTAAAACAACTATCACCTGGGTGGTGCCTGTGGCTCAAAGGAGTGAGGCGCTGGCCCCATATGCCGGAGGTGGTGGGTTCAAACCCAGCCCCAGCCAAAAACTGCAAAAAAAAAAAAGAAAGAAAAAAGAAAAAAGAAAACAACTATCACCAGCCCCATCCTTTCCTTAGTAGTTTTCAGTACTCATCATGCACAAGAATTATATTTAGCCTACACAATTGGCATTGACATTGCTTTAATCTGTCACCTGCTCTGTATTTACCTCTTCTTGTTACCACTGCTCTAAGCATTCTTATGTAGATGGAATACATTCAGTGCTATCCAAGTTATAACTTTCATAAAATATTGAATAAATAATAATCAGTTATTTATGTGCACTGGAAAAAAAGAGAGATAAGCTTTAATAACTAGAGAACCATGGAGTCAACACACAAATTTGAAGTAGTTGTGTTTTTACTATTTCTTTTTTTTATATATATAATTTTATTTTTTTATTAAGTCTTTTGTACATAGATCATAAATGCATTTATGCCCATTTCAGTGTGTTGATTATTTGTACAAATTGGAGTGCTTACATCATACTAATCAGCATAGCTTTCATCTCATTTACCCAATTATAGCGTTAGGACATTTGTGTTCTACACATGATAGAACCAACTTGTACTTGCAATGTGCTCCATAGTTGTGGTCCCCCTACTCTCCCCTACTGTCCCTCCCATCCCCTCCCCAGCCCTCCTCCTCCCATTCCCTATTTCAAGAGAGGCGGAGGAAAGGCAAGGGGAGCCTTTCTAGTAAGCACTTTGTCAAACAATCCCAGCCCAGGTTTGCTCTTTTACTCTTTACTTGAGACCTCAGAGTTAGAGAAATAAAAGAATTTGCCTTGAACATCTCACAAAGGGAAAGTCCGTTTAGAAAGAAAAGATGAGCATTATTATTTTAAGTTAAGTGTGCTCACCAGTGATCTTCCTAGGTGATTAAAGCAGTCTTCATCCTTGATATGCATTATAATAGCACTTTCTACCTTACGGAATGGTTTTATACATTGTCTCATTCAATCATCAAAATCAAGCTTTACCCCGTGGCTATGGCTGGATTAACTAATTAGTGTATAAATTTCAATAACATTTAATTTCGAATGCCCAAAAGAATTGAAGGTTGTTTGAGGTAGGTGTTTCTGAGCAAAACTGGGCTTCTGTACTATAGAGTAGGTTATTATTAGAAATGATTTTAAAATAAAGACAAACCAATAAGAATATTTTTGTCCTGACTTTTGTCCTATCCTTCTTATGTATCATGACCCTGGGAAAAAAATTGCCTTTTTAACTTACAAATGCTTTAAATGCATTGAGATGACTTTCTTCACCTTAAATTTCATTCTGTCCTTATATAAATCTGCCACATCCACCTGGCTATTGAATGCTTAAAATGTGGCTAATTTAAACTGAGACGTGTTTAAGTCTAATACATACACCAGATTTTTAAAAATTAAAAAATGTAGATACTGTCTAATAATTTTATACTAATCACACCTAAATCAATAACAGTTTATGATATTTTATCAATATCTAGCTAAAGTATATAACTCAAATCAATTTTCCCTTTTTCCCTTCTACTTTTTTGATGTGGTTAATAGGAAATTTTAAATTACACATATGATTCATAATCCTGGCTTACATTATATTATTCTGGGTAGATAATTCTGAGAGGGGATGTAATCAACTAGTCTATTTATCTCAAAAGCTTGTTAATTGGAGTATAATGAAGGAAGTAATAAAGGAAAGCATCTTGTTATTTATCAACAGTTTAGAAAAAAAGACACAGGAATATAGAGGAGGCCCAGAGCCAGAGCGAAGAGGTCTCTGAGCCAGAGGATTTGCGGTTTGGGGGCGACCCTGGGGAAGCTCATCACAGGTGTTAAAGCTTAATCACCCTCTGGAGTCTGGGAGCGAGCCCCAGCCCGTGGCATCCTTAGGCATGCAGTCATTGTCTAATACTCCCCTCACCTGTCATGTCCCAACTCAATAGATAGCTACCACAGTGGTTGCCCGGGACTTCTCAGCGCTAAGTTTAGTCCACTTCTTGCAAGCTGGTACTTCTAATCCACGTCACACCTGTTTCCTTCTTGCGGCAACAAGGACAGGACGATAGGGGACACGACACAGGAAAATATGTAAAATATTCTGTATTAAAAAATTGGCAATAGAAATCTTTGCGACTGCTAAAATTTACTGAGTGCTCAGTAGGCACCTGGCCCTGTACGTACTTCACCACATTTAATCCTTAGAAAACGCCTATGAGAGAGGGACTAAATCAGGACCAAACACATTTCCTGCATATTTTTGATGGCCATTTGCCAAAACTTTGCTTCCCTTTCTCTTTCATTTGGTTGAAGTGTGCGAACTTGAGCTTTTTCACTCCAGGAACTTCACTTTAATTTTGAGATAGAATTAATGCTAAAGAAACAGGTGGACATTGGAGCAGAATCCTGAGATAAATGAGATGAAAACATAAAAGGAATTACTTCTTAAGTGTATACGTAGGTCTCATAGCCTCGGGGAAGACCTGGATCGGACTCCAGTCCACAAATACTACCACTCCCAAACTCCTTGACTATTTCAGACCCTACTTCCTAAAATAATGCACTGGGTAACCATACGGACGTAGGACAGGTGTCATGGTGAGACGTTGCATGCTGGCATTACCTGGCTTAAGAAGTAGGGATCACTAATAATCACTCTGTGGCTCAAGAACAGCTCAAGCATCATCTTCCCATCCCACTTTCCAATCTATGATTAGATTATTGGATGGCTGTATCATTTTGCTTATTACTCAAAACAATCACAAACTATTGAGGGGGGTCGGGGACATGTAAAAACAAACCATCCCTGACCCCTCTGCCCAATGGTATTAACATTTCCAGAAGGTATTTGGAAATGCTTTCCTTGAATAAATAAATTTAAATGTTGTATGTTTCCTGCCCTCCCCTCCTTCTACATTATGGTGAAGTTAGACCCTCCCAACTGCAGCAGCAGTTTGTTTCATTTTGGTGTGATGTCTCTATTTGTATGGGTCACCACCAGGGGAACCTCATTAACTGTGAATTCAAAAGCTTCACATAAACTACAAGCACCCCATAAATCTAATCTTGTTACAGGAGACCCTCACATTTTCAAAGATACTCCTTGAGACTCAAGAATTCTCAACATCAAGCATATTATTATAGCACATAATTTTTTTCTTAAGATTCCAGTAATGCAGAATGAAAGAAAACTTAGTCTCTTCAGACTCTCAATGTGCTTCTTAAAATACAAGGCCAAAAGCAAATGGAAAGTTATTTGAAGGATAAGAATTGATACTTTCATAGACCTCTTCATTGCTCACCACTTAAACAGTTGGCTATTTTCTAGGAAATATTTCACAAAGCAACAATATTTTCATCATGTTATGAGCATAATTACACAGAAGGTGATGAACTGCTGTTTAGGTTTGTGTAAATACACTCTATAATGTTTACACAATGAAAATGCCTAATAATGCTTTTATCAGAACGGGTGCCTGTCACTAGGCAATGCAAGACTATATTCAAATGCCAGCTAAACAATACAATATTCCTTGAGAAAATCTGCAATGACTCTTAAATAAATATTTACTGGTTCTCGACCTGGAGCAAGGCTATGTTGAGTGGCTAGTGGTAAATGTAGAAGCAAAGAGATCAAAATTCAGCACTCAAAATCCAAACATCTACCCCTTGTGATTTTCAATTCATGGTACATATTTGTAATCACTATCTAATGTTCTCTGGCTATGGCACCTTGATATAAAAATTCTAACAAATTCTCAGTCATCACCAGTTGGGCACATTACGTCACATACTCAATTCCTACAATAACTACTTATATCTTCCTATGTATGTGATGTCCAGTGGGGTCCTCAAAGCAAAATTTACATGTTTCACGTAGCTTTTTTTTTTTTATTTGTTTGATATAGTAACTAACAGATTTTTTTTTAATGTAATATGAGCCATGAACTATTAAGTGCCATATGGAAATCTTCATTTTTGACCATATTTAATTTAATGATACTTTTAGTAAAAATGCTTATTAGATTGAGTCAGACCCTTTTCTATTCAACTTCCAGAAAAAAAATAAATTCCATTCCTTTAGTTAAGTAAAAATGTAAAATACATTCATGCATTGCTCAATGACTGGAGTACCTTTGATACAGAATTCCACCACTCAGGGCTAGAGAGGGAGCCCCCTCATTCTCTAGGCCCAGGTGAGCTCAGAGGTCAGACCCCCATTTCCAGGCGCAAGCAGACTGCCTTTTTCGGGACACACCCTCTGGGCTCTGATAAGATCATGAACAAAGCAGCCTGTGATGTTTTTTGGGGGTGGTTTCACCTTGGCTAGGAGTATACACCTTAATCCCTTCTCTGAGATAAAGACTGTTCAGGACCTGATAGCCTTGCCCTAGTGGAGGAGGAACTACATTCATTCATTTGGTAATGCACTCACTAACTTTGAAGAGATGTTTTTGCATATACCAACTCCTAGCCACGTGTAATTCTCTAGACCTGACACCCCTAAATAGAGCCCATGTAGAGACTCTCCAGTCAGTACACTTCTTTCCCCCTTCCAGAAGCTCTGGTGCTTTTACTTCTTCTGTATTCCTTTCTAACTTCTAATAAAAATCCTATCTTACCACTGATCTGTGGTCTATGGGTTCACTCTTCAAATCCCTGAGACCAAGGACCTATTGAAGAGGGAAATTCCAGTATCACCTTCTGAGAAATGTGTTGTTATGAGGCAAGAGAGTAAAAGCGGAGCTAAAGATCTGTCCTGGGCACTCTGTATAGGCATTAGCCAAACAGTCTGTAACACTCCTACCTCTACTGTAACAGATGTCTCTGTTATCTGTATATCCTTCCCTTGGTATGTGCTGGGCCTAGATAGTAACCTTGTAACTTTCTTAATCTTCCCTCGCCTCTGAAGACAGATAGCCTGCCCGGTGTCAAGGGCGTGGGCCAACCTGACCTTCCCTTGAGTCCCAAGACCTTCACGTTTGTCACATCCCTCACATCCTTTATGACTCTCACATGCACCCTAGCCCTAAAAAAAGTATAAAAGAAAAGCAAGAGATTAAGTTGGTGGGCTCAGTTTTTAGGACACTAGTCCGCCAAGTCCCCCTGCCTGAATAAACTCGCCGCTTCCTCTATCAACTGGTGCCTGGAGTCTTCTGTCTGCATCGGTTTTCCTGCTACAGTTAGGGGATTTCATCGATGTGCAAGCATTACAGAGTGTATTTACACAAACCTAGATGGTACTACCTCGTACACACCTATGCTGGTACAGGGTATTGCACCTAACCTGTACAGTGTGTTACTATACTGAATATTGTTACCATCTGTAACACAAGGATAAACATTTATGTATTTAGCCATATCTAAACATAGGCAAGATACAGTAAAAATACAGTATAAAAGGATTCCACCACTCAGGGCTAGACAGGGATCCCCCTCCTCCCCCCATTCTGTAGGCTCAGGTAAGCTCAGAGGCACAAGCAAACTGCCTTTTTTGGAACACACCTTCTGGGCTCTGATAAGATCATGAACAAAGCAGCCTGTGATGGTTTTTTGGGTGGTTCCACTTGGGTAGGAGCACACACCTAATCCCTTCTCAGGGACAAAGACTGTAAAGGACCTGATTCCTCGACCTAGTGGAGGAGGAACTATATTCATTCATTTGTTAATGCACTCATTAAGTTTAAAAGATGTTTTTCCATCTACCAACTGCCAGCCATGTGTAATCCTCTAGATTTAAGACCCCTAGAAAAAAGACCCCACGTGGAGACTCTGGAGGGAGCTCAGTACACTTCTTTCCCCTTTCTAGAAGCTCTGGTGCTTTTTACTTCTTCTGTCTTCCTTTCTAATTTCTAATAAAAATCCTATCTTACCACTGATCTGTGGTCCGTGGGTTCATTCTTCAAATCCCCAAGACCAAGGACCTACTGAAGAGTGAAATTCCGGTATCAATAACGCTTTTGCTAAAGCACAAACGCATTGTAAAGCTTTACAAAAGTATTTTTCTTTCTTTATATCTTTATCTTATATGTTTTTTTCTATTGTTAACATTTTTATTTTTATTTCTTTACTTTGTCAACTTTCTTGATTAAAAAATAAGACACAACCACTTTAGGCTAGGTCTACATAGGGTCATCATAATCCTATCACTGTCTTCCATTCCCACATCTTATTCCACTGAAAAGTCTTCAAGGGCAGTAGCACACGAAGCTGTCCTCTATGAAAACAATGTCTTCTTCTGGAATACCTGCCAAAGGAGCTGCCTGAGGCTATTTTATAGTTAATTTTTTTTTATAAGTAGGAGAAGTACACACTAAAAAATGATAAAAAGGATAGCGCAGCTAATACATAAAATAATAGTAGTTTATTACCATTATTAAGTATTATGCAGTGTAGTGCACATAACTGGATGAGCTACACTTCTATATGACTCGTTTGCTGGGTTGTTTATGCCTGATCACTACAGTCACTTGAGTAACGCAATACAACAGCACGAGGTGATAGGAATTTTTAGCTCTAGTATAATCTTATGGAACCACCACCATAATGTGGTCAGTCCTTGACTGAAACATTGTCAGGTAGCACATGCCTGTGTGTATGTTCAATAGGTCTGATATAATAATCAGTATTTACTGGTTTGTGACAGAGTCCTCCCCAAAAATGTTCATAAACACATCTTTTCTTTTCCTCTTATAATCTCCTTCTCTAAACTATGGTATACCCTAACAAATGTCAACATTATAACCTAATTGTTTATTACCTCACATTAATCTGAAATTTAAAAAAGAGGAGAATTTCTAACTTGCCAGTATTATTTAAAAATATATAAAATTAACTCTACCTCTGAGCCTAGCTATTTAATAATTTTTCCATTCACTCAGATTATAAATTGGTAAAGAAACAGGATACTTCTATAATTGAAAAAGTGTACTTTCACAGTAATGTGTGAACTAACATCATTTGTATTCATCTTCTATCCCGTCTAACAAACGTAAATGCCACGCTGTGTTTCTGGATTGGTTAACAACTTTAAGCACATTTCCCTTGCTTTGCTTCCATCAACCCTGCAAACTATTCCTTCTGACTTCAAAGTGTAAATATTTTTGCTTCATCATCAGTTTTGTAGTATGGAGAGTTGGCTTACCTATAAATAAACCATATTTTGCAACAAAAACAATATAATACACTAAACAAAGCTTCCTTTTAAGATATGTGTGCCTTTTTCTCTAAAAAGAAAAAACTCAGGGAACTTTCATGAAAGAATAAAAGCAAAGTATGAGAGACCTGAAACATTATTAATTGTATCTTTAAAATTCAGCTATTGAAATCACATAGCCCCATTAGCTGAATTATTTATGCATACAGATAATTAATCACATCAGCAATTTAACACTTCCCAAAAAGTTAAAATGTTTCTAAACAAAAATTCCCAATATATTCATCATTTCTACAAAAGTAATTATCGTTAGAGATAGCTGGATGATGAGTGCAAAAGTATCATTTTTTATTCTTATTGGCTTTGCCTTCTACTAATAGGTTTGGTTTTTTTTTCAAAATATTAAGAGTGTATATACGGTTTTGTTACATGAATACTTTTTATAATGCTTATGTCAGGCTTTTAGTGTGCTCGTCACCCGATTAGCGTTCATTGTACCTGCTAGATAGGTTTTTACCTCTCCCTTCCCTTTCCCTTCCTGATTTCCTATGACTGTTACATATCTTTGGACCCATGTGTGGCCATCAATTATCTCCCAGTTATTAGAGAGTACATGTGGTGTTTGTTTTTCCATTCCTGATATACTTTCAATTCCATCCAAGTTGCTGTCAAAGAAATTATTTTATTCCTTTCTATGGCTTAGTAACTCCATGGTATGTGTATATACTATACATATTTCACATTTCCTTAATCTACTCATGAATAGATGAACATTTAAATTGATTCCACATCTTTCCAAATGTGAATTTGTGCTATAATAAATATTTAAGAACAGGTGTCTTCTTTATAAAATAACTTCTTTTTTGTTTAGGTAGATATGCAGTAGTGAGACTTCTGTATCAGATGATAAATCTGTATCTATTTCTTTGAAGAATCTAGAATCTGCACACTATTTTCCACAGAGGTACTAATTTGCAGCCCCACCAACAGTGTATATGCGTACAGGGAATTTCAAAATACAGCAGAAAACTTCAATGGAAGGCTAAAGTAAGCAGAAGAAAGAATTTCAGAGCTTAAAGACAAGGCTCTTGTGTTTACCCAGTCAGTCAAAGATACAGAAAGGAGAATAAGGAAGAATGGAAAATCACTCAGAGAAATACAGGAGTATGTGAATCGAACTAACATGCAGTATACGAATTATAGGTATCCCTGAATGAGAAGAAGAGAAAGCTAAAGCCTAGAAAATTTCCCTAGTATCATCAGAGCATCAGAAATCCAGATACAAGATTGTCATCAAACACTGGCAGATTCACAGCAAATGGAACATCTTCAAGACACCCACTCATCAACCCAGCCAAAGACAAAATGTACAGTCTTCTCATCAGCAGATGGGACATTCTCCAAGATCAATCATAAGGCCATAAAACATGGCTCAGCAAATTCAAAAAAATTGAAATCAGACCAATTCAACTAGAAATCAATTCCAAGTAAACATTCAAATCTACAAGAAGTCATGGAAATTAAACAACCATTGAATAATCCTTGGTAAATGATGAAATTTAGATGGAAACCAAAGGATACCTCAAACTGAATGACAAAGGGATACAAGTTATCAAAATCTATGGGATACAGACAAAGTAGCCTTATGAGAAAAATTCATACCTTAAATGCCTACATCAAAAAGACAGAATGATTATAAACAACTTAATGTCACATCTCAAGGGACTAGAACAAGAGGAGAAAACCAAACCTCAAGCCAGCAGAAGATAAAAATAACAAAGCTCAGAGTGCAACTAAACAAAATGGAAACAAACAAAAAAATGCAAAGGATCAACAAAACAAAAACTTGGCTCTTTGAAAAGATAAACAAAATCAATAGACCTCTAGTTTAATTAACAAGAAACTGAAGAGAAAGGCTACATAAAAACTCAATCAAAATGAAAGGAAGGATTACAACTGATACAACAGACGTACAAAATATCATCTATGAATACTATGAAAATCTCTAGGCACATGAACTAAAAAGCATAGAAGACCAATATCCCTTATGAATGTAGATGCAAACATTCTCAACAAAGTACTAGCAAACCAAACTCAACAATACTTAAAAAAAAATAATAATAATTTGCCATGATCAGTGTATTTCATTTCAGGGGTGCAAGGAAAGTTCAACATACAAGGTCAGACAATTAAATTCACAAACTCATTCTAGAAAAAGTGCTACCACTAGCTGGATATCTACTCTATGGATCTTGTATGATAACAGCTCTGATGGCTATTCCAGAAAAAGAGTTCCAGTGGATTAGGCACAGGTGTTGGTGCTTCACAAGTGGAGTACCTTGAAGATGACTATAGTAATATCCAGCAAGGAGTTATATAGTACTTTTTCTAAGATAAGTTCATGGACTTGATTGTTAGATATTGTATGACACTTTCATTTCTGTAATAGAAGGTATATTTTATCTTTTATTATGTTGTCTAGCTCCTTAGTGACTTTTTTTTTTTTTTTTTTTCATTGATACCCTGAAATATTTCAGTGGCTTCTTTTTGCTGGTTTTCAATTTTCTCTTTAATTACCTTTATCCTATTTATTATCCACATTCTAAATTTAATTTCTGACATTTCAACAATTCCCCATGCTATAGACCCTTAGTGATCCCTTTAGGGTGTTGAACTGTTTTGTTTTTTCATGTTGCCCAGGTTCTAACCCTTCTGGCAACCCTGATCTTAGCTCTTAGGGCACACACAGTATTTTGTGTTTACCACATGTCCAACCTGGAAGAATCTTCCTACCTGAAACAACACAATGCTAATGTCAATCTAAAAATCAAATATTTTAATGTTTCAAATGCATGATCAGAAGACATTGTTCATTTCCAATCACTTTGAAAACTTCCTAGGCTGGGGGGCTATCTGAATTCTGGTCAGGTTTTGGCTCTGCATTGAGATGAAAACATTAATATACTTGGGATAATTGATTCCTTATGAAAGGTTTGACAAGGAAAAAATAGACTGGACTAAAATTAACATTTGTAAGGATTTCATTTAATTGTGTGAATCATTTGAGTGAGCACTCCTTTGCTTTCTTCACTTTTTCTAATCAGTGATTGAAGGAGTTGTTTTAAATTTCTAAGAACGTTTTATTTATTATGAAGAAATGAAAATAGAATTTCTGAGGACCTTCCATGTGCTTGGTAGTGTATGAAGTGTTGTCCTACAATATCTTCTTTGCTTTCCCCCAGGAACTTACTAGATAGATACTATCTCCTCATTTGGGGAGTGAAGAAAGAGGCACAGAGGCGAAGTAGTACCCTGGACGTCACAAAGGTCATACACTCCAGGATTGTTCTCTTCAGCCAATCATGTCTACTGTCCCCACTTAAGATGGTTTTATTTCTGCTCCACTAGACAAAAGACATTAAAAATTATCTTTATATTTCCTAGCAAGCACTAAACTCATCTTGGAATTGGAACTATCAAAGTAATTATTGACAATTCACTTTGGCACGTTTAGTACTAAAAATGGGACTTTTTCAAATTGCACCATGGATTTTTTCCCCATTCCTTTTATTTCTCTGTAATTATAAAATTATTACATGTGTCCTTGCCTTACTATTTCTCCTTTCTCCTTCCTCAGGGCCTCAGCCATCAGCCTGGTACGTGTGTATCACACCAAGCACATCTATTATAATACTTAACACGGTCATGTGGAAACACTTAAATTTGTTTTGTGCTTTTTAAAAAAAGATACAAAAAAATACTGTGTATTTTGTTTTACACCCTGTTGTTTTAACTTAATAATATATCTTGAGCGCCTTTACGTTTCAATCTATTTATATCTGTCTCTGTTTTATTATTTTTCCTAATTTATTTAATCATTCTTCTATTAATGGACATTGAGGTCGCTTCTGTGTAATTATTTGGAATTATGAAACAATAATTATTCTTAAGACTGCACACATAGTTTTTGTTATTAGGACAGATACTGTTACACAGAATTGATCTGTGAAAAAGTACAAATATGGGGCATAAAAGAACCTTTTCTTCATACTCTCTGATTGTTTAATTTCCTCATTTTCTAAAAAAAATTTATCCCTGGTGAATTAAAATATCTTTAAAATTTTCACATTCTTGAATTTTAGGGAGATTAAGCCGTGTTTTGTTTGTTTATTGGTTGCTTTTATTTCCATAAATTTTCTATTCATTGTATGAATAGGGAAATAAGATTTTTCACATGTATTTCAGTGTTCATCTGTTCACTGATGATTTTTAGGAAACAATTCCTATATCTGAGATAATAAAGGGTTTTATTTCTAATTTAATGGCATAAAGAATAAGGTCTTGAGGTCATTTTCCAGAAAAAAACTTGGATACGATACTTCATTTCTATATAGCCAGAGTCATCCAAATGTCCTCTTATTTCTGTTATCCAAAAACTACACTTTTTTCTTCCTCTTTAGCAAGCATGCTTGCCAACAGATTCCCATTCTTATGGCTCTTTCCTGGAAACCAAAGTAATACCTCTCAAATCCATTGTCATTATAATGTTTACAC
This sequence comes from Loris lydekkerianus, assembly GCA_963574355.1. Classification (NCBI taxonomy): domain Eukaryota; kingdom Metazoa; phylum Chordata; class Mammalia; order Primates; family Lorisidae; genus Loris; species Loris lydekkerianus. The sequence continues at coordinate 6,378 of CAUYPK010031435.1, read as the reverse complement.
TCACAGGAAAATCTAAAAATGTAAGAAGTTCTGGCAAATAATTTGGAATTATGAAATAATAATTATTTATTGACACTTCATTTAGATAGTTCCCTAAAAATAAAGAGGACACAATCTTGAAGGAATTCTTATTTTATAAGAAGTTAAAATTTGTTTATTTGACTTTTTTTTAGCTCTGCCAGTCATGACCTACTTAGCATAAAAATGAAGTTATGTTAAATCAACTTGATAACCCTGGATAACTTCCAGAATAAAGATATACTAACTCAAACTAAGGACCTAAAGAAATTTGTTGCTTGATTTTGAGGCTAGGAAAATGATTAAGAAGCTGGAGATGATGCCAAGGTTTTGCTGATAAGAGAATTGAATTTTGCCTTAGAATGCATTCCCTTTGGAAGTAAGGCAGAGTAAAACTCTTTATAATAGTCCCATATAATTTAGCTAATGTGGAAGCATTGTGACCTATCAGACAGTTTTTGGAGTACCAGTTTATTAAAGAATCACTATTTCTGATCATCATACATACTCCTAATATATTTCAGCACGGCAAATACACCAAGATCTAATGCTAGAAACTTCCAAAAGAAGAATTTATATTTTTAGAGTATATTTGAGATTCTTTGCCCCATTTTTACCATCAAAATTAGAACAGTGTTAAAAACATTTAGAGATCTTAAAAATACTTCACACTCGAAAAAATTATCGGTTTTTATTTGACTGATAAGTCACTACAAATCTAAACTTCCACTAAAGGATTTTAAAAAGATCTTTTCATGACAACAGGAAGATTATGGATATTTTCAACACATACATGACATCTGGTATCTTCTTTCTCGCCAAGATCTATAAATGGCTTAAACTGTCACTTAACTTTGCAAAAAGCAACCTTAATAAAGAAGCCTATAAACCTAAAGAACAATAATCCAGCAACAACTGCACAAGAGTCTAATATTTTCAAGAGTAGCTACCATATTTAGCCATGTGGGCGAAGATGATACACATTCCTCCCACTTTCCAAATACACTCACCAATCTCTGTAAACCCCCACAGTCTCATCTCCTATCAGTATTACACTTTTAAGTCCAAGATTTCATCGTTTAAATCAAGTCCAGGTGCAGTGGAAGCTAGTAGGGTGGAGTGGAGGGCTCCCTTTTAATCAGAAGACCATTGGATAAAGAAACTAGCTATATGCCTCCCACATATCTCCCTTAAGATAGGGAGACAGGATCAAAAGGCCCACATTCAAAAAGTGGACAAACAATATGACATTGCAGTCACTGGGCTGAGATTTCTCTCAGATGGGTTTTTGTTTTCAATAGATACCTTTAAAAGGGAAAATTTTTAATCTAATGAAGTTTAACTTAACATTTTTTAATAGTTCATGTTTTCTTAAAAAAAAAAATCTTTGCATTTTCAAATTGTAGAGATGTTTCTCCTCTGTTTGTTTCAACAGTTGTATGATTTTAGCTATTTAACTTAAATCTATGATTTATTTTAATAGTCTTTATGCATTTTGCAAGGTTAGGGTGATACACATTTTTTTCCAACAGATACCAGGTTGTTTCAGTACCATTTGATGAAAAGTCTACCTTTCTCCATTGAATTTACATTGCTGCCTTTGTTGAAAATCTGTTGATCGTTTATATGTTTTTGTAGACAGACTACTTGTGAGTCTTTATTTTTTTCTTTACTGTGACAATTCTGCTTTTCAGTTGGAGTATTCATCCATTTACATTAAAGTGATTATTAATGTGTTTGAGTTTAAATCGAATACTTTGCTTTTTGTTTTCTATTTCATTCATTGTTACTTTTTTTATTTCCTGCTTTATATTAATTGCAAATATTTTAGGATTTTGTTTTGTCTTTATGATTATCTTATTAACTTTACTTCTTTCATCTATTTTTAGAGGTTGCTTTGGGGTTTATAATATTGATCTATAATTTTGGCAGAGCTTTAAAAAAAAATAATATGCCATTTTCAATCTATAGGCCATCCTTCACAAGAAGACCTGTGACTTGTTCAGAAAAACATACTTCATATTTTTCAGTGAAAATATGCAGTACTCAAAATGTAAAACCAAGAAAAAAGATTTGTCATATGACAATATAGGCTAATAATTACTAAATATTGAGACAATTATATTTTTAATAAAACTATAATTTTGGCTGTTTGAGAATAGTATGCTAATTATTATTTTAGACAATGAAAACTCTTTTTTAGAGCTAGATTGCTGGAAAGCAAGTGCTACTTACCAGATGATGGATTAATACCATTACGGTTAGGTTGTGCTCTGTTACCTTCGAATTCTTCAATGCTTTCATATTCAACTAGTTTTATCATACAACTTTTATTTGTATGATAAAAGGAGTGGTTATTTGCTTATCATTTTAAAACTGTGACTTAGGCTTCCCGAATAGGATGATTCTTTAAAGATTTTTTTTTCAGTTTAGAGCCATCCATATCCAAAGTTCTATAATTATTCCTGCAGGGGTCACGAGGTTCTTTAATGTGTAACTCACAAGAATCTATTCTTTGTGAAATCCAGATGGTAGAAATACTATTCTACTTATTATTTCAAAGATTGGACCTTGACACATACACAAATGCAAAAACATTACTGTGTTGCCCTCCAGAATTTTGTTCAGTGAATACATACTTAAATTGAATGTAGAAATTTCAATGTATTCTTGATCTTGGAAGAATTATTGAACAAGTAACAGTTGTATATTTTACATGTGTTTGTGTATGCATATGTCTATCTTAAAACCAATGCTTGGAAGTAGCAAACCAGTCAGCATTAACAAACAGAAGTAGAAATGAACATTAATTTTTTTTAATTTGTTCTCCCCTTTAGAGCAGGTAGACTATTAAAGGTATGCCATGACAGTGATCCTTTTTGTCATATATAAATTATGTGTTCATTAAAAAGAAATCACCAGAGCATGTTTCATTTTCTTTATGTGTGCAGTTTTGCATTTAGTTTTAGTAAGTTATATATGATGGTACTTTATCCAGCCAGACGATTTTGAAGTGTTTATTAAAGTCTAGTCCTAAAAGTCATTCAAACAGATTTTTTTTTCCCATAAAAACGTGGATGGAATTGGAGAATAAAGAGACAATAGCCATTGAGTTGTATGAACCTGAGCTTTCGTTTTATGGTGTCAGTTTTATTACCTTGCACAGGAGCAGATTCATCTAATTCTGAAGCTACTTCCTGTTATACATCCACAGGAGGTACATACTGAGTTATTAAAGAATTCTCTCTCTCCTGAGAAACAGAGGCAATGACTCCACAAAAGAAAATTTCTGCAGAAAACTGAAATACAGACTGCCTACATTTGGTGATCAGTCAATCCGTCAAAATGATAGTTACTGAGCACATTTGGGGTTCAATATATTCCTCTAAGTGCCTGATGTCTCTTATTCTTGATTTTATCATCCTTTAGAGGGAATTGGAAGTTCTTCTCCCTGACTGATTCTTCCTTAGGCATTAAACAATGATAAACTCAGATACATTCCCTTTACAAATACCCCACCTCAAACTTTCAGTGACTTAATATCGATTTTGAATTTATTTATGCCTTATCTTCCAGGGAGGGAAACATACAGGTAGATTTTTCAAGTCAATATTGAAAAGAGATGATTAAGTTAACCATGTCTTCTAGACTTTTCCAATAATATTAAATCAATCATCAATGATAACATTACTCATTTATTTTTGCTCATTCATTAACCACATAAAATTTTAAGTCATTGAAAAATATGCTATGCTCTGCAGAATAAAATATTGTTCTTTTACTTGAAGGTCCTCAGATGAAAGACAGTATTTCTAATGCAATGTAATAACTACTACAAGATATGGCATGAATTTTGCTCATATTTCATTTTTCTCTAAAGTGGTGGAATCTGTCAATCTGCAAATCAAATTAATTAAAGTTGTGTAATATAGGAAAAATTCCATAACCTCTCTGACCTGTAGGTGCTTCACCATTGAGAGACATTTAGAAGCAACCACTGTAAAGCTTAATTATATGATTGTATGTATTTCAATAAGTAAAACTTAAATTTTACTAATGGTTATTAATAGTTCAAAAACATTATTTTCATTAGGAATAGAAGATATATTTATCCTATGATAAATTTCTTAAAAATGTATCTTCCCAAATTCTATTTCCCCTTCCTCCAGAAAAATCCTGACACATATTGGGGCTATATCCCTTCCTCTAATTAGCCCATATGACCTGAATGAAGCACATGCCTATCTCCAGAGTGCAATGTGTAATCTTTAGTAGTCAATAAGCACATTATATTCTCCTGGACACACACACAATCAGTGATTCATGCATGACTCAAAGAAAGCCAATAAGGAAAAACAAAACTCAGTTTGGTGGCTTCTATTTGCGTCATTTCCAGAACAGAGTAAAAATTGAATGTCTTTATGACATGGCTCTGAAGACAATGGGAACAGCCAGGGAACTATGAACACAGAGATGGTGGAACTGAGATGGATCCTATGGTCAGCTCTTAATCCAACTCACCCCTGGACTTCTCAGTATATATGTGTGTGCTCGCGCACGTGCGTGTGTGTGCGCGCACGTATGTGTATATGCATACAGGTATAACTTAAGCTGATTTGAGATGAATATTCCATCACTAACAACTGAAACATTTCTGTCATAAGTTTTGCCAATGAAAGCATTTTAATTTCAAATAATCAGATAGCAAAGGCAGTCATGCTATCTATATCTGTCAATTTATCCAATATTCAAAATCTATTTATCCAATATTCATGGTACAATAAAAAATTACACAAAATTAAGTCAAGACTTCAGCTCTTAAGAAATAAATTCTTTTTCCAGATTCATACACCTAATTAGAAAGGTTTTGTGGAATATGTTTCTCTTCTTTAAATCTGATTTGGTAATATCTTTATAGTATGAAAGGATTTTTAAAAAATATATTAAAATATCTCAGTTCACTCTTTTTTTTTTTCTTTTCTTTTATTGTTAAATCATAGCTGTATACATTAGTGCAATCAAGGGGTGCAATGTGCTGGTTTCATATACCATTTGAAATATTCTCATCAAACTTTTCAATGTAGCCTTCATGGCATTTTCTTAGTTATTGTATGTAGATATTTGTATTCTGTCTTTAGTAAGTTTCGCCTGTACCCGTTCTAGGATGCACTATGCATGTGGCCCCACCCACTACCTTCCCTCTACCGTAACCATCCCCCCTCCCTTCCCCTTCCTTGGCCCTTTTCTCAAAGTCTTGTACTGTAGTTGGGTTATAGCCTCCATGTGAAAGCTATAATTTAGCTTCATAGTAGGGCTGAGCACATTGGATACTTTTTGTTCCATTCTTGAGATACTTTGCTAAGAAAAATATGTTCCAGCTCCATCCATGTAAACATGAAAGAGGTAAAGTCTCCAACTTTCTTTAAGGCTGCATAATATTCCATGGTATACATGTACCCATGATTTGCTAGTCCATTCCTGGGTGGATGGGCACTTGGGCTTCTTCCATGGCTTAGCAATTATGAATTGGGATGCAATAAACATTCTGGTACAGATGTCTTTCTTATATTGTGACTTTTGGTCTTCTGGGTATAAACTTAGTAAAGGAATTATAGGATCAAATGGCAGGTCTATTTTTAGGTCTCTAAGTATTCTCCAAATATCCCTCCAGAGGAACTGTACTAGTGTGCATTCCCACCAGCAGTATGGAAGTGTGCCCTTTTCTCCACATCCACGCCAACATCTCTGGTTTGGGAATTTTGTTATGTGGGCTACTCTTACTGGGGTTAGGTGATATCTCAAGGTAGTTTTCATTTGTATTTCTCTGATGATTAAGGATGATGAGCTTTTTTTACATGTGTTTGTAGATCATGCATATGTCTTCTTTAGAGAAGTTTCTCTTCAAGTTCCTTGCCTACCTTGAGATGGCATCATGGGTACTTTTCTTGCTAATACGTTTGAGTTCTCTGTGGATTTTGGTTATTAGATCTTTATCGGAGGTATAAACTGTAAATATTTTCTCCCATTCTGAGGGCTGTCTGCTTGCTTTACTCACTATGTTCTTGGCTGTGCAGAAGCTTTTTAGTTTGATCATGTCCCAGTAGTATATTTTGGATACTGCTTCAATTGCCTGGGGAGTCCTCCTCATAAAATATTCACCCAGGCTGATTCCTTCAAGAGTTTTCCCTGTACTTTCTTCAAGTGTTTTTATAGTTTCAGGTCTTAAGTTTAAATCTTTTATCCAGTGAGAGTCTATCTTAGTTAATGGTGAAAGGTGTGGGTCTAGTTTCAATCTTCTACAGGTTGCCAGCCAGTTTACCCAGCACCATTTGTTAAATAGGGAATCTTTTCCCCACTGAA
>CAUYPK010031434.1:0-14729 GCA_963574355.1 Loris lydekkerianus | reverse complement strand
AGGATTACACCTGCAGTGCATTCTTACAAGGGTACATGTGAAACTTAGTAAATGTAGAATATAAATGTCTTAACACAATAACTAAGAAAATGCCAGGAAGGCTATGTTAACCACTGTGATGAAAATGTGTCAAACGGTCTATAAAACCAGTGTATGGTGCCCCATGATCGCATTAATGTACACAGCTATGATTTAATAATAATAAAAAAAAAAATGCTTCCTTTTACAACAGGACACATAATTAGCATTGATTATATTACCAAGGCTTTGACTGGAATGACACATTTTCAGATACGCTTAGAGTGCTTTGAGGAATTAAGCTTAACTTTACAGAGCCAATAAAAAACATTCTGGAAAGACTGGTTTTGTACCTTGTCTTTAACATTCCTGACCTGTAGATAAGTAGATGTCACTTTCTGACAGGCTTAGGAATGCGAGGTTACTTGGGGAACCTCGAGAAAAGAGGAATTTGTCCAATTTATACTGGTATTGCAGACAGTCTGATGGCAAATCCTCAACTTGGCTTCCTAACTCCTTAAGTCTAATCTGAGCATCCTTATGAGAAAGTTCCTTTAGTTCCTTAAGTCTAATTTATGCTTCCTTATGAAAAACTTCCAGCAAAGCCGATTTAAAAGAGTCTATAAGGTCAATAATTATTCTTGCTGAACTTTAGGCAAATAATCAAACAAAGTATAATAAGACTAAAATTTATTTTGCAAGTAAATTGGTTTTATGATTTATGATTGGTAAAAATGAGAAACTGGAGAGAAAAAAATTACGCTTCAGAAGAAACCATAGTATACCTGTTCTTAGATTCTAGCCTTGTTCATTGTTTTTGAGTTTCTTTTTTTTTGAAACAGAATCTAAGTTGCCCTCCGTAGAGTGTTGTGGAGTCACAGCTCAGAGCAACCTCCAACTCTTGGGCTTAAGCAATTCTCCTGCCTCAGCCTCCCAAGTAGCTGGGACTATAGGCACCTGCCAGAATGCCTGGCTATTTTTTTGTTGTTGTTGCAGTTGTCATCGTTGTTTACCTAATCTGGGCGAGGTTCAAACCCGCCAGCCTCAGTGCACATGGCTGGTGCTGTAACCACTGGGTAATGGGTCCTGGGCCTGTTTTTGAGTTTTTATTATTGCCTACAACTTGGCATTCGTCCTTTTCTGATTTAATTGCTTCCTTTCTTGGCTTGGCACCTGTAGCTCAGAGGCTAGGGCGCCAGCCACGTACAACGGAGCTGGTGTGTTCAAATCCAGCCTGGGCCTGCCAAACAACAATGACAACTACAACCAAAAAATAGCCGGGTGTTGTGGCAGGCACCTGTAGCCCCAGCTACCTGGGAGGCTGAGGCAAGAGAATCACTTAAGGCCAAGGTTTGAGGTTACTGTGAGCTGTGATGCCACAGCACTCTACCCAGGGTGATGTAGTGAGACACTGTCTCAAAGTAAATAAACAAATAACTCAATAAATAAATAAAAAGCAATAAATTCTATTTTTCTTTCCATTTTTTTTTTTTCTTTTTTTCTTTTTTTTTAGACAGAGCCTCACTATGTCACCCTTGATAGTGTGCAGTGGCATCACAGGTCACAGCAACCTCAAACTCTTGGGCTTACGCAATTCTCTGTCTCAGCCTCCCGAGTAGCTGGGACTAGAGACGCCCCCCCAACAATGCCTGGGTATTTTTTGTTGCAGTTGTCATTGTTGTTTAGCTGGCCCAGGCTGGGTTCAAACCTGCCAGCCTCGGTGTATGTGGCCAACGCCATAACCACTGTACTATGGGCACTGAGCCGCTCTGAAAGATTTTGAACTAAGAAAATGCCAGGAAGGCTACGTTAACCAGTGTGATGAAAATGTGTCAAACTGTTTATAAAACCAGTGTATGGTGCCCCATGATCGCATTAATGTACACAGCTATGATTTAATAATAATAATAATAAAGATTTTGAAAAACAGGCAAAATATAAAGGAAAATAAAAATCTCAGGACCCCCCCCCAACTCCTTATGCAAACAGGAAGGTGGGAAGGTCAAACCTGAGTCATGCAATATTCCCTTCCAAATGCATAGTTGTTACGGGTACCTACAAAGAACTTGCCCCCACAGATCATTTTAAGAAAATTATTTGCTCAGTGGCTCATTGCTGTAATCCTAGCACTCTGGGAGGCTGAGGTGGGTGGATCCCTTGAGCTCAGGAGTTCGAGACCAGCCTGAGCAAGAGTGAGACCCTGTCTCTAAAGAAAATAACTGGGCATTGTGGTGAGTGCCTATAATCCCAACTACTCAGGAGGCTAAGGCAAGAGAATTACTTGGGCCAAGAGTTTGAGGTTGCTGTGAGCTGTGATGCCATGACACTCTACCCAGGGAAATGGAGTGAGATTCTGTTTAAAAAAAAAAAAAAAAAAAAGATTCACCCTAATAAAACGTAGATGTCTTAGGTACCAACTAAAGTCTCATAGGAATGTAACACTTTGTCTTACCTACCTGCTCTCCTTTCTGCATGCTCTCTTATCTTTTAAGGAAATGTATAAAATACTAAACCTCCTAAAAATCTCTTTGGATAATAACAATCTTACAGCAATCTACAACTTGTGCTTTTCCCAGACATGTCCTAAAGCTGGCTTAATAAACCTTGATTGAGCGAGATCTTTGTCTCAATCACTCACTTTGGGTTGTCAACACAAAGCAAAGATCAAAACCATTGTTGTTTATTTGTTTGTTTTTGAGACAGAGTCTCACTCTGTCACCCTGGGTAGAATGCTATGGTGTCATCATAGCTCACAGCAACCTCAAACTCTTATGCTCAAGAGATCCTTTTGCCTCAGCCTCTGGAGTAGCCGTGACTAAAGGCACCTGCCACAATGCCTGGGCTAATTTTTCTATTTTTAGTAGAGACAGGGTCTCACTCTTGCTCAGGCTGGTCTCCAACTCCTGAGCTCAAGCAATCCACCCACCTTGGCCTCCCAGAGTATTAGGATTACAGGTGTGAGCCACCACATCTGGCAAAACCACTGTAAAATAAAACTTATAGAAGTCAGTTGTCTTGATTATTGCCTGTGATCCCAGTAATTTGAGAGGTCAAAGAGGGAGGACTTCTTGAAGCCAGTGTTGCAGGAAGATGAGGCCCAATGGCAAGAAAGATCACCCAAACACCCTGTTTATAAGAGCATGGTATTGATTGATTGATCGATTGACTGATTTATAGAGACAGAGTCTCTCTTTTTTGCCCTTGGTAGAGTGCCATGGCATCACACAGCTCACAGCAACCTACAACTTCTGGGCTTAGGCAATTCTTTTGTTTCAGCCTCTCGAGTAGTTGGGACTATAGGCGCCCACCACAACGCACAGCTATTTTTTTGTTGTTGCAGTTTGGCCAGGGCTGGGTTTGAACCCGCCACCCTTGGTATATGGGGCCGGCGCCCCACCCACTGAGCCACAGGTGCCGCCTGAGGAAGGGCTTTATTTACCAGCCCGGAGCTTACGGCATAGAAAATTCCAAATGGCCACGCTCCCCGACTGGCTTGGTCTTTCCTTTTTTATCAATAGTTAAAAAGTTCCACCCCACAAGTACCCTTCTCATTGGCCAGTTTGAATCAAGTGGGAGATGCTATTCCAGCCCCTACAGAACTACAGGGTTTACAAATTCCCAAGAGCTGAGTCACCATGGAGAGGACCCTGCAGGTGTATCCTTGTGGTCTCTTTGAGAAGACCTGTTCTCCTAGACCTCACCATTCTTGGGTATCCTCTCTCATTGCCCCCTTTTTGAGACTCCAATATATTTTAATTTGGGGTCTAAATATCAGCTTGTTTCTGCAGGTGCCAATATTAATTACTTTTCAGCACTTAGTAGATTTTGGGGACTGTGACTTTTTGGGGGTTCTCTATTCAGGTCTTAGTAGTACCATGGTGGTGGGCTAATATATATATGAGTTTTTACTTTTCCCTGTGTGACATCCCTTCCCCCATTTTCCCAAAGTTCAAAGTCCAATTAAGACAAGTCCTGTGAGGAGTTTCCTCAGGCTTCAGCCATGCATTGACCAGCCAGCTCCCAGTATGTGGCTGGCGCAGGGCATGGTGACCATCTTAAACATTATCTTTACTGTCCAAGGGGCAGTGAAGCTCTATTCAGACAGCTGTGATGACTTCAGGTGAGGATTCCTTCCACCTTCACTGCCAAGAGTGTAGTCAGGATGATAGTGTAAAGTTCTTTTTACCTTGATTTGAGGGGGACCAGGTTCTGATTCTGGACCTAGACTTGGTCCCCTTGATCCTCCAGAGAGAAAGGATATACAGACACAAAAGACTAAACAGAACATGGTTAATTACCCAAGTGGAAATTTTCCTTGCTATTCTTTCTAGGGTTTTTGTCTATTCAGTTCAGTCTTCTCCAGTTCTTTTAGAAGTCCCTGCTAAATTGCAGAGGATTGACAGAGGCCTCTTTGAACACCACTCTTTGAACGCCCATATCAAATTAAGCTTTGCTTCCTGTCAGAGTTTACCAATTCCTGTTCTTATGGCCCTGTTCATGCACTTTATTCTGTTCAAGCTTTGAGGCCTATAAGTTACATATAGTTTCCAGGTGATACCCAAAGCTTTAGTTATTTATTCGCACTGTTTTTGTTATTAAGCCTAACTAATTGTTAAATTTAAACCAGAGTGGAAACCTAAACTATGGGACAATTTCTCTGGGCAACACCTTTACTACTTCAGGAGTCCTTTTTATCCTGATGGGGAAGACTTTTACCTATTCCAAGTATGTGTAGACCATTACCAGTAAGTACTTGTTCCCTCTAAAGCTGGGCATTTCAGTAAAGTTTACCTGGGAGTCCTCGAAGGGTGTTACTCCATATGACTGGGTTCCTGGGGGGCACTGTCGGTCCTTGGTGTATGTTGAACTAGTTGCAGGTAACACACTGTAGACTGATGGTTTGGCCAGGGCTGCCAGGTGGGCGATGTAGAGGTATGGCCCAGCAACTTCATCAAAGACTCCTGTCACTACGGTGGCTCTTAGAAGCTGGGGGACTGCTACTGTTCATCTGGCATTTTTATTCATTCTTCCTCCATTTCCTGGCTTTTCTTTGCTGCCAACTATTCCTTTTTTTCTCAGGAGTAGATAGGTGAGAGCTCCAGAACCCACGGGATGAGGGGAGCTACTTGTGACACCTAGTACAGTTTGGATGCAGCCCTTTTTGCCTTAGTACTGATCCTAGTGTTCCCTGTAGTGATGGTGGAAGCATCTCCTTGATGTCCACAACAGGGCATCACTGCCACCTTCCAGGGTTTCCATTGCCTCTAGCAACTGAAGTATCTCCTGCTGATACTTAATGTCCTTTTCCCCAGAATTTAATAGTCCCCTTTCCTTGTAAAATGCCTTGTGTACTTGGAGAGTCAGAAAAGCATACTTGGAGTCTGTGTAGATACTCACACTTTTCCCTTGACTTAGTTCTAAGGCTTGAGTCAAGGCAATTAACTCAGCCTTCTGAGCTGATGTTTCTTGGGGTAGAGGCTTAGCCTCTACAGTTTCTATTAAGGTAACCACTGCATACTCAGCCCACCACTCACCTTGCACCATCATATAACCTCTTCAGTCTACATGCAAGTCCAAGTCTGCATCTGTCCAAGGCTGGTCACAAAAGTCAGGTTTGCTAGAATGCACATTATCTATAACTTCCATATGGTTATGCTCAGTCTCTCTTCCACTGACTGGAAGGAGCATGGCTGGGTTCAGGGTGTTACATACTTCTATTGTTATCCATGGATTGTCACACATTAAGCTTTGGTACTTGGTTAATCTCACATTAGTGAGCCAGATGTGTCCCTTAGTGTCCATTAAAGTTACCACAGAGTGGGGTACTTTCACTCTGAGATTCTGCCCTAGAATCAGCTTGTCAGCTTCTTGCACAAGGAGACTGGTACCAGCTAGAGCCTGTAAACATGGTGGCCATCCCTTTGCCACTCCATCCAACTGCTTAGAGAAGTAAGCTACAGGTCTTGGCCAGGACTCAACCAGCTTGATTAACACACTCACTGCCATCTTTCCTCTCTCTGAGACATACAGAGTGAAGGGCTTAGCTACGTCTAGTAGCTCCAGTGCAGGTGCAGTTATCTGGGAGAAGGCATGTTTCTGTTCTCCTCCTCATTCTAAGAGCTCTCCATCCTCTCCTTTAGTTGTCTCATACAAGGGTTTGGTCAAGACAGCAAAGTTGGGAATCCAAAGGTGGCGGAAGCCCTACTGCACCTATGAATTCCTGAACTTGCTTTTGGCTCATGGGTGGGGAGGCGATTAATGACCTGCCTCTCTTCCATGCCTAGATTTCTCCCCCACCCTCCCCACTGGATAGTTAATCCTAGATAACATACTTGCCGCTGGCAAATCTGGATCTTTCATTTAGACACTTTATAGCCACATACCTCTAGATGTCATAAAAGACAGTCCATGCCTTGGTCACAGCCCTCTGGGGTAAGGTGCCATAAGAGGAGGTCATCAACATACTGGAGCAGTATATACCCTGATTCCTCAGCCAGAAATTTCTGGAGGTCATGAGCCAGAGCTTCTCTAAAAATCATGGGTGAGTTTTTGAACCCCCCTGGCAACCTGGTCCATGTGTACTGGATTGCAGTTCCCATGCCTGGTTTCTCCCACTGGAAAGCAAACAGCCTCTGGCTTTCCAGAGCCAGTCTTATACTGAAAAAGGCATCTTTTACATCCAGGCAAGTGAGCCACTTGACTTCTGCTGGCAGCAAACTCAGCAGAGTATACAGATTAGGCACAGTAGGATTCAGTGTCACATTTACACCATTTACTGGGAAATTCTTAATCAGGTCCTAATTTTTCCTGAGGTATCTATATAGACGCAGCACATAACATTTAATACTGCACATAGTTTTTCAAGGTAGCAAATAGGTGACCTTTGTTGAGTTTTAAGGCTTTAGAGCAAATATAACTACTGTATATAATTCTATACTCTTTGGCCAGTATCTTAGTCCCATTTAACAGATCAGTTTAGTAAAACAGTTATGTCTCATTTTATGAGTTGACAGTACAGACAAGGCTGGGATTTAATACAGGTAGGCCACAGCCTCTTTTCTCTTTGAATCATTTTTCTCTTTCCAATTTCTCTATTTACTAAAGACAAATTATAGCAGAACTAACTTAGTTGCCAAAATAAACTGTACCTTCAGTATATTGGGTCTGATTATTTGCATAAAGTGTAGTAAAAATAATTATTCATCATCTAGGCTCTCCTTTTCTTTAAAATTGGCTTTGCTGGAACCTTTTATAAGGAATCTCAGGTTAAGACTTGGAAATATCCTCTTAAGGAAAATTTGCCTCCAAATTTTAATCTGGAAAGTCACTGGAATAAATGTTTAAAAAAGAATTACAACAAATGGCTTTTTAGATTTGGGGTACATACGTTAAGAATTGTGTAAACAAATTCAAAGTTCGGTACTGATGCCCACCCACACCAAAAAAACCACAACTCCAAAACAAAAAAAAAAAAAAAAAAAAAAAAGACTTGGAAACCTTTCACGAGCTTAGGTTTCATCTGTGCCATTAGATACCTGTATGCATTGGGCAAATTCCTCTTCTCTTGAGGTCTCCAAGCACATTTCAATTCCCAGACCTGTCAGAAAGTGAACTTCATTACTTACCACAGATCAGGAAATGTTACTGATGGGTATCTGGTCAGTTTTCCAAACGGCTTTTTTATTGGCCTTATAAAGTCAACCTTAATTCCTTAATGCAATCTGGACACCTCTGGAAATGCTATTCTAGTCAAAGCCTTGGTAAAATAACCAGTGCCTTCATCATGTCTTATAGAACAAAACAGATTCTTACTGAACTTATGCAAATAATTGTATTATCAGAAATTAAGAATACTTTCAAATGGCTTTCAAATTCTGAGGAAATCAAGGAGAGAGAAAAAATACACATTTCAAATTCTGCTCATAAGTACATACATTGCTTGAAAAGCCACAAATAGCTCAAAAGACAGAAAATGGTTTTCTTGACTTCTAGAAAACAGAACATAGAAAGAATCAACAACATTTCAAACAAAAAAAGCCTTAACAAACTAGACCAGTTCCATGTAACTGATTTCTGTTCTGTTTGAAGTTAGGTTAGCAATACTCATAGACATGATAACTTTCCAATGAAAGTTCTAAAAGTCTGCTTTTAGTCCGAAGATACTCAATTTCCAAAGACATCAGGAATTTGAACTTGAGAGAATTCATTAGCCTCTTTTAATATTTCTTTTTCTTTTTTTAGGACAAACTTTGGACTCAGCCAGTTACAAAAAACACTTTCTTTTTTAGACGAATTAAAATTATTACTGACAATATATGTTAGAACAGACCAATGTCTTATATGTTAGGACAGACCAATGCTTTATAGTTGAAGACAGACCAGTGCTTTATACATTATAACAGACAAATGCCTTATAATATTGGAACATACACATAACCATAACCCATGCAAAATTAATTAAATATTTGACAATGTTTCCTATACATTTTTAATAAATCAAATAAGTCTAATTTGTTTTTCTCAGGTTTTCAGTGGTCTTAATATTTCAAAAAGACCAAATTTAGAATTGTTTTTTTTATTGTTTAGTTGGCCCAGGCTGATTTGGAACCTGCCAGCCTTGGTGCATGTGATCAGCACCACAAACACTGTGCTACAGGCACTGAGACCCAAATTTAGAGTTTTGATTTGGGAAGTTTTGTCAAATATCAAAGACTTAAAACATTTGTTTAAACAAGATTACAAGCCAAAAGATTTTAGAGCAAATGCAAAGTCAACTGGATTACATGTAAACTCCTTCACAAATTCCCTTTTATGAGCTTCTTTTAATGTGCACAATCTACAAACATGCTAAACTTTCATTAACTTTTGCCCTGCCTTTCACTTTCTTACACAACCATTCTGTTTCAGGACAAAATTTACCCCACAAGATTCTTTCCTTACACCATGCCATTTTCCTTTCTAATTTCTCTTACTCTCAAAAACTCACTTCCCACAAAACAGGATCCCAGTTTATTATGAAGTCAACCATTCACTCAGCCAAACTGATAATTAGAAGGTTTAAAAGGCAAAATTCTTATTCTTTGACAAAGGGTCAGTTTTTCCAACAATATAAATAACCAAATTATTACATTTCACAAATGAGAGACATTTTATGAGATATAATATTGATACAAGATTTTCCCACTCAGAGATGGACTGGGAGCCCCCATTTTTCCAGTTCAGGTGAGCTCAGACATCAGACTCCCATCTCTAGGCACAAACATGATGTAGGCCATACCTGCTGAGCCCTAGCAAGGTCACAAACAAAGCAGCCCAAAACCTTCTGGATGGCTCCACCTTTAGTAGAGAGGCTCCACCTTTAGTAGAGAGCACACACCTTAATCCCCTCCCCAGACAAAAACTGCAGCAAAGACCTAATAACCTTGCCCAAGGTGAGGGGCTGTGTTTATTCATTTGCTAGAACACCCATTCAGTTTGTAAAGGTATTTTTCCATCTACTAAGTCCTGACAAAAATATCTCACAGGGCCAATTATTTACCTCTGACCTGGGCCTCCTCCCCCCTTCTAGAGACTGTTCACCTTGGAGACCTTCTGCAGATATGGATACAACCCTGTCTGGCACGAGATTTACACTCTCTCCCCCAGATTTTCAAGGGCCATCCAGAGCTCACCAGACTGCCTGAACTGCAACACTTTCCAACAGCCCCTCTGCCAATAGCTCTGGCACTCTCCACTCCCTCTGCATGCCCCTCAGTCCAACAAAATCCCATTTTATCACTAATCTGTGGCCTGTTGGATACATTCTCTAATTCCTGAGACCAAGGACTCACTGAAGAAATTCCAGTAGCAAAACTACAACACAGTCATCCTTTCTAATGTCTTTTCATTTTCCCCCAAGTCCCACGTGGCCACTCACACAAGCATTTCACCCCATAAGGGGTAGGGGGGTGAAACCCCACCTATTGTTACCCATCTCAGTCAGTCTTCAAGCATTCCCATGCACACAATTCCAACCCATTTTTTAACCTGGGCAGCCTTGATTTCCCACTCGAGCTGCCGCTTAGCCATAGGAGGCAAACCAACACTCCCCTAGGCCCTGTGAAGGGAGGTCCAACTCCACCCTCAGAGTTCTCTCAGTCACAGCACACTCTCACACACCTTTTAACAGACCTGCTGGTGATCTAGTGCCCCAGGAGTTGATCAGGGTCCTTCTTCCACTAGAACTGTAGTGGGACCCCCAGATCAATCAGACCTTGCCTTAGATGTTTTCCTGTGTAGGTACCTGTTCCTGCATCCCAGTTCCTCCAGGTGTTTGACTCTGCCAAAAGGGTCCTTTCACCATCCAGCTGAGGCATCCACACAAGGAGGCCAAATTGCCTCCTTGGCACGCTCAGTGGCTCACCCAGACCTATCAGGGGTCCCCACATGGGTGTCCAGAGGATTGGCAGCAACTACCAGGTGTGTGTTCTCTCCAAGGATAATCTTGCTTCCTGGTCAGGGAACCAAAAAAGTTGCAGGAAGATGAGGCCCAATGGAGAGAAAGATCACCCAAACACCATGTTTATAAGAGGAAGGGCTTTATTTACCAGCTGAGAGCTTACAGCATAGAAGAATTTCAAATGGTCATGCTCTCCGACTGGCTTGGTCTTTCCCTTTTTATTAATAGTTAAAAAGTTCCAACCCATAGGTACCCTTCTCATTGGCCAGTTTGAATCAAGCAGGAGATGCTATTCTTAGCCCCTATAGAACTACAGGATTTCACAGAACTTGGAAATTTCCAAGTTCCAGAAAGTTAAGTTTACAAATTTCCAAGAGCTGAGTCATCATGGAGAAGACCCTCCAGGTGTGTCCTCATAGTCTCCTTGAGAAGACCTGTTCTCCTAGACCAGTGGAGAGCAACAAGCAACACCCCCTAATCCAATATGGTATTATCAGAACTAGTTAGATCTGCCAAGATTCAATTTCCAAATAAGGTCAAACTTTGAGGTTCCAGTTGAACATGAATTATGGAGTACACAATTCACACAGCAGAGGCCCTAAGCTGTCCTTGTTTTGTGTCTTGGTAATTTTTTTTTTTTTTTTTTTTTTTTTTTTTTTTTTGTTTGTTTTTCAATCTTTAACTCTCGGTAGAGTGGTGTGGTCATAGCTCACAGCCACCTCAAACTCTTGGGCTTGAGCAATGCTTTCCCCTCAGCCTCCCAAGCAGGTATGACTATAGGTGCCTGCCACTACACCTTCATAGTTTTTCTATATTTAGTAGAAAGGGGTCTTGCTCTTCCTCAGGTACCTTAGATAACTTCTTGGGTATCCTCTCTCACTAGAAGTTTTTTACCAGCCTAGGCAATATAGCGAGATTCCTCCTACCCCTTAAAAAAGTAAATACTGGATGACCATGGTGCCTCACACTTGCAATCCTAACACTCTTGGAGGCTGAGGCGGGTGAATTGCTTGACCTCAGGAGTTCAAAATCAGCCAGAGCAAAAATTTAATTTACTGGCAAATGAGTAAATTGGCAGACCCCATTCTTAAAGTGCTAACATCCCATCTATACTAAAAATAGACTACAGGTGCCTGCCACAGCAGCTATTCATGAGGATTGGCAGATTGCTCAAGCTCAAGAGTTTGAGGTTGTTGTGAGCTATGATGATGCTATGGCACTCTACCTAGGGCAATAGAGTGAGGCCCTATCTCAAACACCAACAACAGCAACAAAGACAGCAACAAACAAAGGAATATTTTCAAAAATAAAAAAAGAAGAAAAAAATAAACCCTGGATTATGTTTAATATAATTTTGATATCATATGGGTCAAGGGAAACTTGCCCTTTGCTCCCTGAAGTTTTGTTGAAAAATCAACTCCTAAAAGGCAGAATAATTAGAGAAAATGCATACAAGTTTTATGAATGTGTACATGGAGACAACCACAGAGCGATTACCCACCTTCCAGAAGGGCTCAGAAGTTATATACTATATTGGGAAAACAGGTTGTGGGGAAGGGGAGGGAGAGGAATTTTGTGAGGTTATTACTAGGGAGAATAAAGGGATCAGAGAAGAGAAATTAACTTGTAAATAGTTCTCTTTTGAATTTGATCCTGAGAGAAAGATACATCTTATGAAAGGGTCTGATCAGGTATAGTTACATTCTTAGTCTTATAGGGAGGGGAAGAAAAACAAATGTTCTTCTTGGTGTATCTGGATCTTAGATAAAGAAATTTCAACTTTATCCTGTTGAAATATCCTGAGAATATGGGGGTCATGTGGGAAAAGACAACTTGAGTCTTCTTCAATTGGACATGTCAAAATGTTGTATTTTGGTATATCAGTTTCTGAGCCCAAACAGTGTAGTCTATTTCTTGACTTCTACAGTATATTTGAAAATGTGAATCTAAGAGCTAACTAAATGGATCAGTTTACCTTCAGAATAACTGGACATTTCTGTATTAATATTTTTTATTCTGTGAAGTGTGAAGATATATTTCATCAGGTATTTTCCCTTTGTAAAGTAATATTCTCCCAAACTCATAGCACACGTTGAGTTTGCAACAGGAGAGGAAAGAAATCACCAAACAGAAGTATTTTTTGTGTGCTCAGCAGCTTCTGGTGTAAGGCAGTTGTTCCAATAAATCTACATGTTACTGAAAGTTTGGCACGTATTCTAGAGGCCACATCAGAAGAATGAGGACAACTAGTCTGAGGAGAAGGAAAAAGTAGTTTATTAATTTTCTGGCAAATGAGTAAGTTGACAGACTCCATTCTTAAAGTACCAACATCCTACTTCTGGGCAGAAATACAGAACTTTTAAAGGCGAGGTTTTGAGATTCAGGGCATTGCTGTTCAACTATAGTTTATGGGTTCTGAGTCATCCCATCTTTGGCTAAGTTAATCTGATGACCTCCTGCTAAACAATTCCTTTGAGCCATCTCCTGTGGTACAAAGAACAAAGGACACTCCCTTGCCCCTCCTGACCATTGGTGTGAAGCAGGAATGGAGATTTTAATTCCCAAGACTGGGAGAGATATTAGAGAGACAGGAGATGATTTATCCTTCTGTGTGTGTGAATGGGGGCAGAAGAAGATGTGTCCCTTTTCAGGCCACACCCCCTGTTACATACAGGCATTTGGAGGAGCTTATCTAGATTTTATATAACTGAGATTCTAAATCCATTTAGTGTTACTCTCTGTGTCCCAGTATCTATCTTCACCAAGCAAAATGGTATCATTGAGAGTGTAAATGAACAAGGCGATCACAGCTTTCGTTAGCATAAACATTGCCCACAGGTTTATCTAATTGACTTTAAAATCTTCAAGGATAGGGCTGGCATCATTTTGTGACTCAAAGGTATGGTTTTGTTTTGTTTTATTGTATCCAAATTTTGCTGCCTTCCTAAATGCCTCTAAGATAAGATTTATGAGTAGTATTGGCAAAAAGTGTCCAGAACCCCACAATTCTACATTTAACCACAGTAGACAAGACCAAGCAATCATAACATCCTTTCTGGCCAAAATTGGATATGACTTCTGAATTTTTAATTTTTAATTTTTTAAAGAGTACTGAAGTGCAGTAGTGAGAAATGGAAAAGAGTAAAACAAATTTTGTCTGATTTATGGGTTTAAAAAATTGTTTTAAATTTAACAAGTAAATGATGATCAACACTAAATGGATATAAGAGTTAAAAATAAAAATTATGAAAGATTTATAAAAGTCTTAACTCATAGCAAAGTTGATTAAATTAGATGGATTTGTTTATAAGATTTTATTAAAATTAGCTGGGTGCAGTCACTCCTGCTTGTAATCCTCTCACATTGGTAGGCTGAGGCAGGTGGATTGAGCTCAGGAGTTCAAGACCAGCAGGAGTGAGATCCTGTCTCTACTAAAAAATAGAAAAAGTTGCTGGGTATTGTGGTGGGCACCTGTAGTCCCAGCTACTTGGGAGGCTAAGGCAGGAGGATCACTTGAGCCCAAGAATATGAAGTTGGTGTGCCTCTGATGCCACCACACTCTACTCAGCATGAGTACTCTTTGAGACTATGTCTCAAACAAACAAAAAATAATAACACAAAGATTTTATTAAAATTATCTTTTCCATTAATACACTAATATAACAGTAAAATTTAGTTTTCTCTTTTGAACAAGACTTTCAAATGATAAGTAAAAATAACAAAAGATTGACTTGGCACCCATAGCTCAGTGAGTAGGACACCAGCCATATACACCAATGCTGGCGGATTCAAGCCCAGACAGGGCCTGCTAAACAACAATGACAACTGCACCCCAAAAATAGCTGGGTGTTGTGGTAGGAACATGTAGTCCCAGCTACTTGGGAGGCTGAGGCAAGAGAATGGCTGAAGCCCAAGCATTGGAGGTTGCTGTGAGCTGTGACGCCATGACGGCACTCTACCAAGGGAGACATAGTGAGACTCTGTTTCCAAAAAAAAAAAGAAAAAAAAAAAAGATTTTTCTTTACCTTTTGGATAAATTGAAGAAGGGGGGGGAGAAGGGAAAAAAAGACAGATTCATTTTGCCTCCTTAATTTGCATTTTAACTAAAGTACCCTTCTTTTTTTTTATTTTATTTATTTTTTTATTGTGGAGAAGGGGCAGGGAAAGAAGGCAGGGGAAGAGGTGCGTGACAGGGTCGGGCCAGTGGCATGGTACCACATTGGCTGTATCTAGGAAGAGGCAATTTCAGGCCGGGCCTTCCTGAGTCGTTGCT
>CAUYPK010031432.1:0-19378 GCA_963574355.1 Loris lydekkerianus | reverse complement strand
TTGACACATTTTCATCACACTGGTTAACATAGCCTTCCTGGCATTTTCTTAGTTATTGTGCTAAGACATTTACATTCCAAATTCACTAAGTTTTACATACACCCTTGTAAGATGCACCGCAGGGATTACACCTGCTTTATTTTTCCTAATCACGACCCCCATTAAGACAATCCTAGAGTCACCTATTTAAATGTCCATTATACTGAACCTTAAATCTTTAGTTCTTTCTGATTCTAATGATGATGATGATTCAACCTTCTAATAATTTCAAATATTCTAAGGATTTTAATAAAACTCTATAGTGCCGCAGTTTATATCACAAAACATCCTAAAATGCCCTGCAAAAAAATGAAAGTATATATACTACTTTTTCCCTGAACATATTTTATATAGAATATGGTTTAAAGGGGAATAGCAGGGGAGAAGGAAGTGAGAAGCTGGGAAAGGGAGGAGGAAGAGGAGAGACTGAGGAAAATCCCTACACAGTCTTTATGTAACTCTGTACGTACCCAGGCACAGGACAATGAGGTCATCATCACTCTAAACCTACCCATGCTAATCGGCTGCAGAGACAACAGGGAAACATGAAATTAATACAGCCATATGCCAAGATGGACATTACCCAGGAGTGACTGTCGAAGGACCCTGCCTGTTTTTCCGAAGCTGTCATCATCCTTTGCCTTCAGAACACAGTCTTCTCAGTAAGTCATGACATTTCCACGTCAGATGGGGAGATGTGTGTTTCCCAAACTCAGTGAGACCATCAAAACAACCAGTGGAATGTGTTAAATACATGGCTTCCCAGTACCACCCTTACAACTACTGAGCCAGAATCTCTATAGAAGAATCTGAATGTTCTAACTGATGGCAAATGTAGGCTACTGGCTGGCTGCCTTTCTGCCAGGCAGCTTCCTACCAACACTTTGATCAAGGGAGCCAGACAGCCACTCACCCAGCTGCTCTGATAAAGAATTAATGACTAAAAAATAAAATCTGGGCAGAGCTGCTGGAGGCTAATTAGGAAACACAGTACTAAATTCCAATAGGTTAAAGAAAGGGGCAATGTGTGGTAACGGTGGCCATGAAAAATGTTTATCTAGGAACAAATATTCAGCCAATGTGCATCTTAAAAACTTAGAAAGTGAAACACAACACAAACGCATGGCAGTCCCCAGATGATCTGTATGTTCCAAACCTTCATATCACCTTGGGATTTAGAATTTATTAATCATCTAAAACATGCCCAGGGTCCTTAAATATATTCATTCCTTAAGTCTCATTAATAATAATACTTTGGGATGAAGAAAGGTTAAAGTAAAGACCAACAATTCTTTCCTCTACAAGAGGCTCAGGGGAAGGGAGGAATTGCCATGTTAGATGAAAGAACAAATAATTACCTTCTAAAATTCTCCTGCCATTTCATCTTATTTTATTAAATACAAATTATAATCAAACAAACTTCTTCTCTGACTTGGACCACCTTAAAAATAATGTAAGTCTACAAATACCAGGGATGCTAGCCAAGAGCTAATTCAGCAGCTATGAGTTTAATAAGAACAACTCGAGTCAATTTTGAACAGAATTCCTCTGAGGCTAACTCTTGGTTCTCTCCCTCTTCCTTGTTCTTGTCTGATACATTCTACTCATCATAATATACTATGTACATCCACAGCAGTTCATAAATAATAAAAACTAAAACGATGTCTGTAGATCCAGGCCTGGAAGAATCGATCCTTAGGCACAATTCTAAAAGTTAACTTTTTAACCATGTGGAAATTATGCCAAATGTCCTCAAATGTACTCTTGAAATATTCTTATTTCCAAAGAAAAACATACCATCAAAATGTACAATACAGTTGCCCATTCTGAATGGGTTAACAATGGGAAAACAATTTAAAACATTAATCTTTCACTTTCATAGTTTTTAAAATCTCTACATTGTACACTGTAACCAGATTTTGAACAAAAAATTAATCAATTCTGTTTCTCTTGATAATGGGGATAAAAACTGTAGCACGGACACCGCAAGAGAATAAGCCATTCAAAATTATCTGGAAATGTTTTAATAGTCAGGTTTCCTTGGGGATTTACTTTGGAGACTGATTAAATTACATTTTTATTAAGCTGATAATAAAGCTCATTTTATTCTTTATGTAAAAATATCTGACCATAGGGAAAGAGGATCCAATTTATGTTAAACTTCCAATTTACCTAAATAGTAGGCCAGAGATTTTTAAATGGCTTGTAACATATCGGTAGATAAACCTTCTAATGGAAGTTTCTTCTTAGGCATAATGAGTAAAACATCCCAACATATCACAAAAATTACTGAATTAATTAAAAATATATTCAATATATTCTTTTCTTTCTTTTCTTTCTTTTTTTTTTTTTTTTGAGACAGGGTCTCAAGCTGTCACCCTCGGTAGAGTTCCATGGCATCATAGCTCACAGCAACCTCAAACTCTTGGGCTTAAGCTATTCTCTTGCCTCAGCCTCCCAAGTACTTGGGACTACAGGTGCCTGCCACAGTGGGTTTTTTTGGTTGTAGTTGTCATTGTTGTTTGGCAGGCCCAGGCTGGGTTCAAACCCACCAGCTCTGGTGTATGTGGCTGGCGCCCTAGCCGCTGAGCTACAGGTGCTGAGCCTAAGAATATATTCTATATCACTTGGCAAATGTGAGGCTTATACAAAGACATAGACTGTGTAGCACCTAAGTTTCCAATTCCTTGCCACTGTGATCAAAAATATTAAGGTAATGAGACTGGAGTTTCTGTAGGAATTCCAGCCAATTGAAGCTCACCTAATAACACTCACGAAAGTTAACTGTAAAATAATTTATATCCCATGCAATGAGTAACTAATAAAATAAGATTAAAAGAAGGCAATTTGGACTGAAATGAGAGGTAACTGAGAAATGATAGTGTTATCATTTAGCAATAAAAGTCATAGAAAAAATACAAAACTGAACAGCAAGAACAAAAAAGCCAGACCGTGACATGCATGTGTCATTGTGAAAGTTTTGAGACACACAAAAATCAAGAAACATAAAATCCACACCAACAGACACAAGTGAAGCCCTCTCAGCAACACTGATAAGCTGAGAAAGCTGAAACTTGCACGGGTGAACAAAAAAGGATGCTGCTGACTGTGTCTCTTGGAAGTGAGAAAATGCACCATAACAGTCTGCTTCAAAACCTTTCATAGTGTTTGAAATTATTTTGAATTGTTTGATAGTATTCGTCATTATCGTCTGATGACTACAGGCATCTCTTCTCAATGAAACATACACAATGGAATTTATTGAGGCTAAAGTCACACTTAAAAAAGAAAATCTATCGGGTGGCGCCTGGGGCTCAGTGGGTAGGGAGCTGGCCCCATATACCAAGGGTGGAGGGTTCAAACCCAGCCCTAGACAAACTGCAACAAAAAAATAGCCGGGCATTGTGGTGGGCACCTGTAGTCCCAGGTACTCTGGAGGCTGAGGGAAGAGAATCACCTAAGCCCAGGAGTTGGAGGTTGCTGTGATCTGTGTGACGCCATGGCACTCTACCAAGGCCAATAAAGACTCAGTCTCTACAAAAAAAAAAAAAAAGAAAAAAGAAAGAAAAGAAAGAAAGAAAAACTATCCATAAAAATATATAATGGCAGGCTACATGAAAAATACCATGTAGTCTTGGGGAAAAAAATCAAGGGGCCAGACTTCAATTTCCAACTCTCTAGGCATGGGGTAGTACCCTATAAGATAACAAATACCCCAACAAGGGAATAGCCTAAAAGAGGAATCAAGAGCCCTTGATGTGTCATAGATGGAAGGGAAGAAAGCACTCAAGAAAGGAAATCTATGGTTCAAACCACATTTGGGGGGGGGGGGGGGGGTTTGCAATTAAACCTGTGGGTACATAAAAAAGTTCTGAAGCATAAACAATGGGAATTTACATGTTGAGAACACATTCTTACATGGGGAAAGTTACTATGACTCATGTATATAATAGACCAATGGGCACTCTAGAACATTATAAGTTGCTATGATATTTTCTATATAGTTAATATGCTAACACAGCTTCTACTGTATTAATACTTAAAAATGTTTTTCTGTTGGGTAAAAAACTGTCTATTGCTTTTAATTATGATAATCTTCCTGAAATGTCGCCATTTAACAAATATTTTGGTACAAAAGTGATAAAAATAAAATAAAGGGTTTTTTTTTGTTTTGTTTTGTTTTGTTCTTTTCTTCTCCAGCAAACTTGCAGTAATTCTTTAACCTGTTATCAAAACCACCAATTTCTATCTCTTTCACAATTTACCTTTCTTGGATTTGGCACCAATCTTCAATTTTGATGGCCAAGCAATCTGTGTATTTGTTTCCTCCATGATCTGTAACGAGAATTGAGGAAAATATTAACTCAATTAAGAACTTGTATTTATAGATAAGTTTTTTCTGACGCAAAGAAGCTTATTTTCAAGTTTCTAGCTTCGTGTTGATACAAAATGATCTCATTGAAAAACAATGTGAAAAAAACCTTGGGGGGGAAAAGAGATGTTTTTGTAAGCCTTTAATCTACTGGAAATAGTCAAGTATATTTTGT
The DNA here is from genome assembly GCA_963574355.1 of Loris lydekkerianus. NCBI lineage: Eukaryota > Metazoa > Chordata > Mammalia > Primates > Lorisidae > Loris > Loris lydekkerianus. Next base: position 14,792 of record CAUYPK010031432.1, on the reverse strand, counting down.
TACTCCCAGTGTTCCTCTTTGTGATGCTCTAGAATTCTAACATAGAGATGAGACCAAAAAGTACATGAACAAGTAATTAGCCCAACTTGATGCCAGAACCAGCAGAGATGCTTGCACTGAATAAAATTCCCCAAGGCAATCGCCAACAGATTGCAACACAGCAAACATGATTCTTGTAATATAAAACTGCACGAGTTAGGACATACTAAATGAAAAGGTTTTTCTTCCCCTGGGAAAACAATAACTTGCTTTGGGCACATTTGTATTTCATTAAAACTGATGAAAAGCCTCTAAACACAACATCACGTCATAGGACTGCATTCCCCATCATCCCCTGCCTGGTCCAGAAGGGCATTTTTGCCCCAGTTCCTCCCCCATTTCACATGCAGCTAACATCATTCAGGTGGATCTTGACACTCAAATGAGCCAAAGCACAAGACCAAGTGAGAAAACCAAGGATTGCAACAGAAGTGGGAACTAAATAAGAAAAGACTAAGTCCAAACTTGTTCCTTACTAATTTTATCATGTCAATTACACTAGATTAAGGTTTACTTCTGTAACATGAATACAAAATTAACCAAATAGCGCAAAAACTAAGCAACTTAATAGGCAAGTAATAGCAGCTACCATTCATTCGTTTAATCACTTGAATTAGAGTCAGATGATATTTACCTTTAATATGGATTTGGAGTTAACTAAATAAATTAACAGTGAGGACAACTAAACACATTAACAGTGCAATTAATAAGTGCCTTTTTCTCCTCTGTGTGAGCTACATACTGGGCACAAGGACAAATGGTTCACGTGCATACTCTTCATTGAACCCCTTTTGTCACAGCCTAACAGGACTTTTACCAGATGTTTCAGACTGGCAGCCCACAGATGCATCTTGCCTATTCATCATAAAGGTTATTTAAGCTTGAGCCAACACTTTTAAATCTGGGAATTTCCCATAAAAATTCACATTTCTGGTTCTCTGGAAGACTTGGCAGATTTAGCACATGGAAGCCACACTTCCACATGGCAACATTTGGCTTGTACCAAGGAGCAGCTGCCCCCTTGAGTCAGGGCCAGTGGGCTCCAGGCTGTTCCCAGTTCCTGCTGTGTCTCTGCCTCTGAGGTCAAAGGCCACTTGCCACCATTATCATCATCAAACTGCTAGTCTGGCCCTGAAGGCAGATGAGCTTGTGACCTCAACCCTGCAGGACGTGGCCCCTTCTACTCTCCTCTCATGCCTATCCTTGTTATTATGTTTAGTTGTTTGTACAATTAATCTAGTTAGTTAATTCTAAACTCATTAAAAAATTAAAAAATAAAATACAGGCACTATGCTCCTCAACTCCCTCTGCACCATCCACCATGATGGTCACCCAAAAAAACATGTCCAACGGGCTCCCCCTTCTGAGTGTTCACTGCTCTCTCTTCCCCAGACCCTCCTGTCGTCGCTCCTCATGCTCAGTGTCCAAGTTGCTGTCACTTTCTACTCCCACACCACCATTATTCTTCCCACCTCACTGCCTTTAATTCCCCTCTAACCCTTATCAAAATCAGAAATCCTGTGCTTTTCTGTGTTTACTTATTTATGGTCTGTGTCTGAAAAACTGACAGCTCTCTGCCCTGCACACAGCAAGTCCCAGATGTAACTAGGCTCTGAATTTTCCTCTAAGTCAGTTAAACTCCTAAGGAGATACAACAGAAAAATAAGATCTTACTATAATGCTGTTGGTAGGGAGATGGGAAAGAGATAATCTACATGTTTTTCTTTTTCTGAATTAAATAATTTGGCCATGTAATCTAGTAAATGATGTCATGGGACTCAGTACGATACTATAATAGAGGTGCATCCCTCTAATACAGGGGTAGAAGATATAATGTTCTGAAATCTCCATCATCAGCAGAACTTCCCAGAGACCACCTGCATATGACCTTCCTTTACTAAACACCAACAGGTGCTGTGTCATGGGAAATAATATGCCAGAGAAAATATCCTAAGACTGGTAGGTAACAGCCAACACATTGGAATGCCTACTTTACACAGACTCCCTCCAACACCCACAACAACCCCCATTTCCATTGTGTAAAGAAGTGGTGGCTTACAAGATGGCCTACATCTGCTGTCTATAATGGGGACAGAGGGGACCTGGTATCCTAACTCTTAAAACCAGAGTTCTATTGACTATACCCACAAGATCTCTAAAGTTCTGAGTCCCAATGAACGTCAAACCTTTTAGAGAAAACAAATGACTAGAAATTAGCATTTACCATCTGAAGCAGACCTTTCCTATATAACTAGAAAAGAAGTGACTCCCTTGATCACCATTTGTGGCCAGCCGATGCCAGCTTGCCAGGTCACAAGGCTGCTGGCCCCACACAGAGCTCCGGTGGCTGCCCTCGCACACATCCTTTGTTATCATTGTGTGTAGTTTGGCCAGTAAGAGCAGGTACTCTGGAGTTAAGCACCAGCTCTGCCCTTTCTGACTGTGTTGTGTTAGGCAAATTACCTAACTTCTACCAATTTCACATTATTCTTCTATAGCATTAATCATAATATCTATTCCTAGAGTTGCCATGGAGACTTAATGAGAAAACATGTGGGAAAACCCCAAGCACAGAGCGTGACACACACTGCTCCAAGACATCAGTCCTTGTATTTACTATAACAATCATTATCTTCAGTTAGGCAGGCATTGTCCTAGACAGCAGGGCTACCATGGCAAACAAATGGTCCCTACCCTTTAGGGACTCAGGTCTCACAAGGGAGAGGTCAAGTTAATCCAGGTTAATCAAGGTTAGTTATCACCATGGTACTGTGTGCCAAGTTCCAGAGTGCAGCGTGGCAACATGAGGTCACATACAAGGGATGCTACCTGGGCGTGAGTTGTCAGGGAAAGTTACCTCAAGGAAATGTTTATAAATGTTTATAAATGGCCTAAGGAAAGGAGGACAAGTTGGCTAGCCAGAGAAAAAGTGAAGAAAGCATTCCAGGCAGTGGGGAAGTCACGCAGAAAGGTTTAGAAGGAGGAGCGGGGGCAGATACTCTTGAGGGCATAACTGAAGGCCTCTTATGCTCACCTCAGGCATCCAGGATAGGGAATGAATTTCATGTCACCTCCACGGTCCTAGTGCTGTGCATACAAATGTGCTCCAAAAACACTTGAAGAAAGGACATAAACTGAACCCGTTGAGTACCTGTGCCTGTCGACACTCATTATAAATACACCCTGGTAAGTGGAGTGATTACACATAATAAGGGTCCAAGAATCTCTCTAACCATCATCTACAATGACACCAAGTTGGTCCCAACAGCTTTGACACTGCACACTATTAATGGGTTTAGCAGCAGGGGGGAAGCATTCTGCGACTAGGATGGGGATTTGAAGTTCTCTGTTGGGGGTGGTACAGGTGGAATTCAGACCAGGAACCCCAGGACTGGTTCTAGACTACGGTATCAGGGGCTGACAAGCTTGCCCCCTAGAAGTGACAAAGCTATGGGGGCAAGGGGCAGAAAAGCAGGAATTAGACAAGTAAGCAAGTCACTTTGTGATACAAGTTCTGTATCACAAGCTATGCAAAGAGATGTCCTAAATGTTCATCGAGGCAGATAAACAGGGGAACTGGAAAAGGTGAGGTCAGGAAGATGTGGCTGAAGTCAAAGAAGTCACAAAAATCCCTAAGAAAAAAGTTGATCTGTTTTAAAACAAATTCTGAAATGAGTTCCAGCTAGTTGTTTTGGGGGTTTCTTTAGAAAAAATCTTATTACCATCCTTGTTTGTACCTTCGCAAAAACAAAACTCAAAAGACAAATTATTGATGTTGAATCATTTTCTATAAACATTAAAGTGACGTCTGTTAAAACACCATGGAGACAGGAACACATTTTTGGAGCCTGTGATGTTGCAGTTCCCTCACTGGTCCATGGCCTGGTAGGAAGGAGGCCACCCGGCAGGAGGTGAGAGGCAGGAGGGCAAGGGAAGCTTCATCTGTATTTACAGCCCCTTCTCACTGCTCCTATCGCTGCCTGAGCTCAGCCTCCGCTCAGTTCAGAGGCAGTGTTGTTAGATTCTCACAGGAGATCTAGGTTACGTACTCCTTATGAGAATCTAATTTCCACCCTGGCCATATAAAAACTGTCTTCTATGAAACCGGTCCTGGTGCCAAATGGATGGGGGGCCTGCCTTTACAATAGACGGAGACATTGACACCTTTGTCAATAGAGGATAGAATACATTTCTCACAAGGCAATTAATTCCCAAAAAACCTGGCAAGAAAATCGTTTTCCAGAATCCTGTGACATTCCTTAAGTCAACGTGTTGTCCAAAATGTTTAGTTTGCCTTCAAGGAATTTTCAGTTAAGTGGCTAATTCTGACCTCCTCCCACCCACACCCCAAATCAGACTCTGATACCCTCTAGTGTGAAATTTGACCTGACAGTTGAGAAACAGGTTTAAAATGATCAGCACTCCCTTGTGCAAATACAAATATAAAAATTATGGTGTCAGTTAAACTAAGAAATGCCAAAAAAGCCACAAAGCCACGAAACCTCTGAGAAGAAAATGATTATCTTCTGAGGGGAAAAAATAAAATCCTAAAGTAAATTCCAGCTAGTATTTTAAAAAGTCTTATTATTGTCCCTGTTCCTACCTTCCTGAAATCAAAACAAAGCTCTAAGAACAAACGACTGATTCTGAATCACTTTCTATAAACATCAAGTCACACCATAAGTATTTGAAAGACTAATAATGTTATAATTAATAATTCTGGATGCTCTTATATTTCTGCTCTTTCAAGTCAGTCAATTTCAACTTCTAGACACCCTCATTGACAAAACAATTTCTTCTCAATTCCACCAATCTCTGGTAGGTGTTTTTTTTAAATGTGTTCTCTTGTAATAGACAGAAATCCTACATGTCATGAGGAAAGCAGAGATTTTAGAGGGGCCCATCTAAAAATAAACTATCGAAACCAATAACCATTTAAATTTCTGTTGTTAGACTTACTGGGCTCTTGACTGAATTCATAACTGAAATGTAACCACTCAAATGCTAATATCATATTTGATGAATAACAAATATTCACAGTGACAGAAGGATTTGCACTAAGAAATCAATTTTAAAATATATGAAACAATTAAAATTAAGATGGCTGATGGAAGAAACAAAATACATGTTCATAGTTCATCTGTAATTTTTTTCACCATAAAACACCTGATGAAGATAGGATGCTATGGTTATATAACAGCGTTGGGAAGTTAAATAGTCATCTTAACTTTCTACTCATTTTAATTTCATAAAAATGGAGTAACGTTCCCTGATTCAAGACTAATAGCGCTACCTTTTCTATATTAAGAAGGTACCTAATAAACATGAAAGTGTATGTTCCTGTTTTGGTTTTAGTTTCTGTGGGACATGAGGGCAGAGGCAGAGGAAGGGAGGGAGAGTAATGTTTTCAAAAATTTGAATTCAGAAAGTTTTTTAACTGGAAGAAAGTCCATCAGCTATTAAAAAAAAATTAGAGATACACACAAAATCACTTAAATAATTTAACTATCCTAAAATAAATTTCTAAAGGGAGAATAAAATAAACAAGTAAAATCTAATCAAAGTCTATGAGCCGTTTCATCCACAATAAAAAATAATTTCCATTCATATTCTTCAATGCTCAAGTCATAATAAATTTCTACCATGTGGAAAGAGACCACATCTACTGGTGTTCACTAAACTATACATTTTGTAGGTCTGCAGCAATTACAGGATAATCTCTTGCAGATGAACAAAACCTTTGCCAAACCAGCAACATTCTACTAACATGCTCATTTCACCCAATTCTTCAATCCAGACATAAAGCTAAAAAAAAAAAATCCACAGGTAAGTTAATCAGCATCTCAGATCAACACAAGACAAGATGATTTATACTGATTTTACTTGAAATATTTATTCTTCAACTGTGAAAAGAACGTTGAACTCTCTAAGTCAATATTTAAATTCACCATTCAATATGGCTACCAGCTGGGAGGCATCTGCAGCCAATTTCTCTAAAAGATCGACTTATTTGTGCTTCTCCCTTATATCTGTAGAGAAATTAAGGCCTATCCTCATGCAGGAGCCTGTTTAAAGTTACTTCAGGTACTAATAATGGATTAAGGGTCAATTTGCTTCATTTCACCAAGAAGGGAGCTAAGTGAGAAAAAGAGCCAACCGCATGGAGATGAGAAAGGAGTGAACTTCTCACATGAGGGGGCGTCTAAAAACTGAAAAAATGTTTACTTTGCTGGGAAATTAGAGGGTTCTGTTATATTTCACTGTAGTCCAAGAAAGGCCTCCCAACGATTCAGAGCAATTCTTCACATTCACCTAATACTCATACACATTTCCCATTTATTCCTCCCAATAATCTTGTAAAGTAGGTCTGTGAAATCTATTGTATAGCTGAGGAAATCAGGATTCAAAGGGGCTGAGAAGCACAGAGACAGATGGCAAAATCCAGCCAGAATCTAGGTCATGTGACTCCTGATGGGAAGTGGGGGGCTTCTTCTGCCTCACCTGTCTTATCAGGGAGGTGGGAGACACCACACACTTAAGGGGAGTTCACTCAGAAAGCTCCAGCTTCCAGAACTCTGCTGCAAATGCAGAGTGCTACCCTCAACACTTCCCACTTTTTAAATGTGGAAATGACCAGAGTGGTTCTCAAACTAGGGATCAATTTCACTTCCAGTCCCAAACATAGAAAATACGGGAAGTATTCTGCTTACCACAATCACTCCAGGGCTACAAGGACAGAAAGTGTCCAGAGTTACAGTTGCTAAACTCCCAACAAAGGGTAGGACAAATCCACTCAAAAGTGTCCACATGAACAGTCCTTGCTTTACAAAGTTCCAAGGTTTGTTAGTTACTACAGTTTGCCTAGAAAACACCAATCCCCTACACTCTTTCTCCCCTTCTCACTACTGCCCTTGACTAGTCAAGAGGGAGAGAAGGAGGGAGGGAGGGAGGGAAAAGGAAAGGGGCAGGGAAATGGAAAGGGAAATGGAAATTGAAATTGAAATTGAAATTGAAATGGAAATGGAAATGGAAATGGAAATGGAAAGGGAAAGGGAAAGGGAAAGGGAAAGGGAAAGGGAAGGGAAGGAAAGGAAAGGAAAGGAAAGGAAAGGAAAGGAAAGGAGGACAGAGAAAGAGAGATCAAGAAAGAATCGACCCCTCAACAATACAAGTTTACATTCCATTACCATGGTATACAGAGTTGTTGCATCAAACACAAATTTTACTGCCAGCTCTTCAGTTCATTAACCGCAATGTACGTTAACAGGTGCTCATCTGAATCAGTGACCAGATGATCCACGCTCCCCTTAGGAGTCAGCTGGGGACTGCTCACTGCACATCCATTAATCAATTCTGCACAGGCAGCAACACAAGAAGTTGTGACAACTCCTTGACTTGCAGTGATATAACCAAGTGGCATTTTACAAAAACAGGTACGTTGAAAGGGGGAACTGACCGACAAGGGTGAAAGTCCACCTAAGAAACAAAAAGTAACGATGTAGAAAATGAAGTTCAAATCAGAAGACATAATTTATTATGGGAAGATTGATACTTCTCATGTTCAAGAGATTCTGGATGCTCAGCCTGAGGAACTTAGAGAAGACACATTTATTGACATGAACAAGGAAGCAGTTGTGACAAAGATGAAGACATCCCAGAGGAAGCGATGCTGGCAAAAGTCTTCACATTAAAGAAATACTGGGAGAAATTTCACAACTTTGAAAGCACACAGGATGAAAAGCTGGAAGCTGATCCAGACTCCTGAGTATGAGAACTCCCCAAGGTACAGAAAAGATGTTTGCTCTTTATTGTAAATTATACAACAAAACGAAAGCCAGGACACTGTGCAAACTATTTTTGACAGGTTGTTTTTACAAAGAAATAAAATACATTAATTTTCAATGTTTCTGACATGTAAATACACTGTGCTGAATAAATATTAGTTTTACCTTTTTCATTTTCATATATTATACATTTATGACCAATAGACATTTTTAATATTTTGACAAAAATTCTTAAAGGATAAAGATCACTAAATTTTCCCACTGATTTTACTATGGGTGTTTAAAGCACAGTTTCAGCTTTCAAGGTCACTTTCAAGGTCACTTTAATGTCCTCACAGGGTCATACAATGTGACGACTACCTTTCACGTTCCACTGAGAAAGACTGACAGAGTTTCAAACTGACCCACACTAGAGGCAGGCTTAGCTAACTAATTTAAAACTTCAGAGAACCACTATTTATCAATCAAAACCTAGTTTAAATGTTCCCTCCAAAATCAAAACTCCTACACAATGAAAACTCGTCCACTCTCTCAATCAGAAGTCACCTGTCAGGGCCAGTGGCTCACACCTGTAATCCTAGCACTCTGGGAGGATGAGGCAAGAGGATTGCTTGAGGCCAGGAATTTGAGACTAGCCCGAACAAGACAGTTAAACTTCATCTCTACAAAAATATAAAACGTTAGCCAAGCAAGGTGGCACATACCTGTAATCCCAGCTATTCAGGAGGCAGAAACAGGAGGATCACATTATCCCAGAAGTTTGAGGTTGCAGGGAACTATCATGGCCACTGCACTCTAGCCACACCAGGGAACAGAGCAAGACTTTGTCTGAGATACCATCTGACTCCAGTAAGATTAGCCCATATCACAAAATCCCAAGACCAGAGATGTTGGAGTGTGGAGAAAGGGGAACACTTTTACACTGCTGATGGGAATGCAAATTAATACATTCCTTTTGGAAAGATGTTTGGAGAACACTTAGAGATCTAAAAATAGATCTGCCATTCAATCCTATAATTCCTCTACTAGGTATATACTCAGAAGACCAAAAATCACATTATAACAAAGATATTTGTACCAGAATGTTTGTTGCAGCCCAATTCACAATTGCTAAGTCATGGAAAACGCCCAAGTGCCCATGGACCCATGAATAAACTAGCAAATTGTGGTACATGTATGCCATGGAATATTATGCAGCCTTAAAGAAAGATGGAGACTTTACCTCTTTCATGTTTACATGGATGGAGCTGGAACATATTCTTCTTAGTAAAGAGTCTCAAGAATGGAAGAAAAGGTATTCAATGTAGTCAGCCCTTCTATGAAACTAATTTATGGCTTTCATAGGAAAGCTATAACCCAATTATAACCTAAGAATATGGGGAAGGGTGAGAGGGAGGGGAGGGAGGGGGGAAGTTGGGCAGAGGGAGGGTGATTGATGGGATTACACCTACAGTGCATCTTACAAGGGTACATGTGAGACTTAGTGAATGCAGAACATTATTGTCTTAATACAATAACTAAGAAAATGCCAGGAATGCCATGTTAACCAGTGTGATGAAAATGTGTTGAACTGCTTATAAAACCAGTGCATGGTGCCCCATGATCGCATTAATGTACACAGCTATGATCTAATACTAATAAAAAAAAATAATAAGCAAACTAAAAAAGAAGTCACCTGGCTCTCTCCTCTCTCCAGTCAATTACAGTGCTTATTTCTTTATATCAGTTTTGCCAATGAGTTGGGTTCCTGGCCAGCAACTGTGTCCTTTTTTTTTTTTTTTCTTTTTTTTTTTTGGTGACAGAGTCTATGTCATTCTTGGTTGAGTGTCATGGCATCATAGCGCACAGCAATCTCAAACTCCTGGGTTTAAACAATCCTCCTGCCTCAGCCTCCTAAGTATCTGGGGCTACAGGTGCCCACCACAATGCCTGGCCATTTTTTTAGAGACTGGGTCTTGCTCTTGCTCAGGCTGGTGTCAAACCCCTAAACTCAAGCAATCCAACTGCCTCAGCCTTCCAGGATTTCAGGTGTGAGCCACTGCACCTAGCCCTATATCGCATTCATTTTTAAACCTTTAGAATCCAAAACAAGGAATCTTAATAATTATCACTGAAATAAATGACCACTAGAAGCAATGAGCAGATAACATGAAGGGAGCAGGAGAAACAACCACCACCTGAGACTTTCCAGTTACAATACTACATAGCTTGTCGGGATACAGTGAGCCCCATCTCCAAAGTCTCCTGTGGCTCATTCAACAAATAATAGTATTTATGAGGTGTCTACTCTCCAGAATAAATGAACTAAGTGAATAGTCATTAAAGGAAAGTAAGTTCTAAATCACTGACTGAATTAATTCTCCCAGGGGTTACTTGCATGATAATAGAGAAAAGAAACCCTCCAACCCAAATTTCTGCCTGTAATGGCAGAGTGAGTACAGTGAGCCGCAAATGAGGCCAAGTGTGAGCTGCAGAGAGCAGCAAGACTCAGTTTCACTGCCTCTCTTCCAGTCTCCTGCTGGCACAGGCCCTGGGAGGCCACATTCACCCATTTTAAAGCATCAGCCCAGAAATCTAGAAAACGTGAGTCTCACTTTTGACCTCTGCTCCAAACCAAAGGGACTTTTCTTGGGGTGCGGGGGGTGGGCGTTATTTGTGGTGACGTATAGTGTTAATGAAGAACAGGTGCCCGGAGTCTTAAGGATCTGTGATTCTTGAGCCTATTTAATTTTCCAAGTATCACTTTGTTATAATTTCTCAGAAAGATTACCCAGATCTTCTATCTGATGTCATAGGTAGCTATAAAGAGATTTAGTAAACTTGAACTATCAGAATAAAACTCAGATATGACACAAATACAATAATATATAACCTGGACAAGATGAATAAGTCCTACTATACTGCACAGCACCTACAGTAACTCTGGACTGCAGACTTGATTTGCTAAAAGGGCAGATCTTAGGTTAAGTGCTTTCATCTGGAAAAATATATAATAACTAATAAAGAAGGCAGGAAAAGGCTAGGCGCAGTGGCTCATACCTGTAATCCTAGCACTCTGGGAGACCAATATGAGTGGATTGCCTGAGCTCAGGAGTTCAAGACCAGCCTGAGCTACGGCAAGACCCTGTCTCAAAAAAACAGCCAGGTGGCTTGGCGCCTACAGCTCAGTGATTAGGGCACTGGTCACATACACCGGGGCTGGCGGGTTCGAACCCAGCCTGGGCCTGCTAAACAACAATGACAACTACAACAACAACAGCACACACATATACACACCAAAAAATAGCCAGGCGTTGTGGCAGAGACCTGTAGTCCCAGCTACTTGGTAGGCTGAGGCCAGAGAGTCACTTAATCCCAAGAGTTTGAGGTTGCTGTGAACTCTGACATCAGGGCACTCTACCAAAGGTGACATATAAGACTCTGTCTCAAAAAAAAAAAAAAAAAAAGAAAAGAAAAGAAAAGAAAAAAGGCAGAAAGAAACTTTTGGAGGCAATAAACAGATTTATGACACATATTGTTGTTATGGTTTCAAGGATATATACTTACCTACAAACTCACCAAATTACATATATCAAATATGTAGTTTGTTGTATATCAATCAGACCTCAATAGGAATGTTTTTAGAAAAACAAAACAAACCAAACAACACTGTCTAACTTAACGTGGGAAATAAAATAAATAAAATAGTACTGATCTAACAAAACTGACTGCAATTTTATAACATCCAGTTGTTCATAAGCCTGGTTTACTCCAGTTCACATGGCATGCTCTTCTAGGGGATACATTTTATTTCACCATTGACCTCCACCTTCTTAATGTAAACAATCCTACTTATCTCAGTAGGCCCTGAGGGCATGGATGCTGGTGAGTAAAAAGAGACTAACACATAATAACTTAGATCTAGAATGGTGTCTCTGAAACATCAAAAAAGAGATCAATTTCTACATAGGCTGGGATGGGTAAGTAGGCAAGAAGATACAGATTAGATCTGAGAAAGGAGCTTCCAGAAACACAGTAAATGAGAAAAGATGTATGTATTGGTTGTGCTGCTGTAACAACTCCAAACATCAGTGAATGGACACAGTAAGAGTTTATTTCTCCACATGGTTAAATGGGCTTTTGTGGAGCAGCAAGGGGCCCAGCTCCACCCGTTCACACTCAGGGACCCAGGCTAACGGAAACGCTTCCATTGTCTAGCTGCTCATCTGGAATCCATCATCTCCTGAGTCTCCCAAGGGAGAAAAGCAGGGAGAATCCTACACTGATGATCTTGTATTGCACTGGCCTGAAAGAAACTATCACCTCCCTTGTAGTCACTGTCCATTGACACATGGCTCTATCAACTGAAAGTGGACTGAGAAATTCAGAAAAAATTAGGATATTTTGGTCAGCATGACTGCCTCTGCCAGAAAGTTCCTCAAAGGCTTTAATATCCCTGGTCTAAAGAACTTATGCCGAAGTAAAACCTCCCCTGTTCCTTTCACAATCCTGACTCATAACCTTTTAAACATGTCTCCACCTAGCCCACCAGCTCCTTAGACATGTTTAAACTGAACTCAGTCTTCTCTGAACAAATGGACATTTATGTAGTGTACCCAGAATCCTGGAACCAATCCAAACATCTAAGAGTGATAACACTCGCTCTCCAGGTATTGGTTTAAGAACCGGCAGGCGATCCAATTTGGATCAAAGACAAGTGAGAAAATATTTGATTAGAGCTTCTTGAGAACGAAGCTTTCTGGCTTTTACAAGATAATTTCTGAATAATTTCTCTCTCCCACTAGATGGAATGACGACAAGGTAGCCCTGTTGCTACAGGCTGCCTGCCACCCATGACTACAAGGAGAACCATCAGTGTGAATGACAGAGCCAAGACCCAGGAAGCACCTGGATCTTCAATGCCATTACACTCTTGATTTCCATGTTAAGAAGGGTTTTTTCTTTTCCTTAATATATGTCTTTTAATTTTAAAATATTTACTGCACAACATAATGATCTGATCTATGTTTCATTATGTAATGATTACCCCAATCAAATGAATTAACATACCCATCATCACCCATGCTATACATTATAGATCCCCAGAACTTGTAACTGAAAGACTATCTGCTTTGACTGTACCTCCCCATTTCCCTCACTCCATAACAACCATGGTTCCACTCTCTGCTTCTAGGAGTTCAACATTTGTAGATTCTACATGGAAGTGTTATCAGATGGTATTTTTCTTTCTGTGTCTAGCTTATTTCACTTAGCGTAATGTCCTCCAGGTTCGTCCTAGTTGTTGCACATGGCAGATTTCCTTCTATGACTAATACTCCATTGTATTATGTGGTGCATACATACCACAATTTCTTCATACATTCACCTGTCAGAAGTCCACTAAGCCTCTGCACTTTTCAGAAACATGAGCCAACAGACACTTCTGTTGTTGAAACCAGCCTGCTACTGGGAGCTGAAAGCATCCCATAGAACACATCTTCCAAACCAGGCCTTTCCTTTGACTTTCACACTTTTCTCAGACATCTGTGTTCAAAACCTTGCCCCTCCTTTTTCCCACAGCTTCTCTCCACCCCTCCTCATCTCCTACCAAAACCACACCCAGTAAGTTGCACAGGCCTAGTGATTCCCTCTCTAGAACTATGTCCAGAATCTAACACAATCTTCCATCCCAACAATTAGCACTCGTGAGCACCTGTACAAAGAGTTTCCAGCCTTGTGGTAGCACTGCTGGCTTTCTCCCCTCCAAGTCTGTGCTTTGGTACTTCCCTTCCTAATTTAAACATCTCCCAGTGGGTGGTTATTTGTTGTCTCAGGCAGGCACAACAGTCCCTAGCCTAACATTTAAGATACAGCCAGGCCACTATCAGCCTTTTTGTCCTTTCTTTCCTCTGGTCCCCTTTACTTTAATTGACACAACTATTCACTGTGCTAGCCATACCTAATCCTTTTCCATCTTTTTTGTTTGCTTTATTCTAATTATTCTATTGTCCCATTGTTTCCTGCTGCTGAATTTCTACCTGTTCTTCAAGACCAACCATAAAAACAATTTCAAGATTCCCTCAATCAGACGTAATCTCTCTCTCCTAAGAGCTGCTGTGTTCTCTCCTTTATGCTAGTTACTAATCCACTTGAACTGGTCACTTCCCTTTATAGCAGCGGTTCTCAACCTGTGGGTCGTGACCCCTTTTAACCGTGTTGAAGGGTTGTGGCATTAGGAAGGTTGAGAATCACTGCTTTATAGGATCAAAAGTCCCTGACTCAAATGTCTATAGGAGCCAGGCAAAGAATAATTTAAAATGAATGAGTAGCAGTGTGTTTTTAATGTAAACATATACTCCATAAGAGAAAAAAAAAAAAAAAAAAAAAGACACAGGAAAATTATTCATATACTCAGAGAAATACACCCTCTCTCATTTTCTTAGAATTCAATACCCAAGCCCCACTCTTTCCCCTTGACCTATAGACATAGTACAAAAATTATTTTATTTCAACCCTCCCCACAATAAAAACAAGAGTACAATAATGAAAATTGGTATAGAAGGGACATTTCTTAAACTGATAGAGGCCAATATCGTATTGAATGGAGTTAAATTGAATCATTTCCACTCAGATCAGGAACCAGACAAGGCTGCCCATTGTCTCCACTGCTCTTTAACATTGTAATGGAAGTTTTGGCCACTGCAATTAGGGAAGAAAAGGCGATCAAAAGTATTCATATAGGGTCAGAAGAGATCAAACTTTCGCTCTTCGCAGATGATATGATTGTATATCTGGAAAACACCAGGAATTCTACTACAAAACTTTTAGAATTCATCAAGGAATACAACAGTGTCTCAGGTTACAAAATCAACATTCATAAATCGGTAGCCTTTATATATACCAACAATAGTCAAGCTGAAAAAACAGTTAAGGACTCTATTCCATTCACAGTAGTGCCAAAGAAGATGAAATATTTGGGAGTTTATCTAA